>CM043716.1:29205923-29324896 GCA_023969325.1 Oryzias curvinotus
TTTGCTGAATGAAAGCTGAAGTAGTTGAAGAAATGGCTTAACTGCTGAAAATTTTAAGAACACAAAATGGCTGCCAAACCGTCGCCATCCCATAATAAATTTCAAAACGTATGTTGTCGTCCAAAACTTTGTGAGCATTTTAACGTTTGAATGGTGTCTCTAGCTAAAAGTATGTTGAAGTTACTATGGTTGAAAGAAGCAAAGGTTTTCAAGGATTCCTTATGTATTTTAATGGAGCAAAAAATCATGGAAAACCTGGAATACCTTGAAAAGTTCAAGGAGCAAAAGTCATAGCAGGAATACCACCGAAGAGCCGAACATTGTAATAGTAGAATGGTTAAAATAGGTTGAAAATTGAAGGAGTTTAAAATCGCCTCACATTTTGGCACAAATTGGCCGCCAAAACTGTAGGTTGTGTCGCCATCCCTAAATGATTTCAAAACTAATGTGTAAGTATGTGACGGTGTGGCACCGTCAGATGATGAGGGGGGCCACACTGTGTTTTATTTTTAGTGCATTTATGTATTTTATGTTAAGGTTCAAAGGTTTTTAGGGGTGTGCCCAATGGAGCAAAAATCTGGAAAAGTTCAAGGATTTGAAAAACCAAAAATCATAGTTGGAATGCGCTGAAGAGCTGAACATTTTGATAGTTGAATGGTTAATTCAATTAAATTCAATTAAATTGTATTTGTATAGTCCAAAATCACAACAACAGTTTGTCTTGATGGGCTTTGTAATGGTAATTGAAAAAGTAAAACATGAACTCAAAAGGATCATAAATACAAAGAGTCAATAGGAAAATACTAAAATAAACTAACAAACTGACTAAGCTATACTGGCATCCCTGCCTTTAAATCCCCCTCCGCGGTAAGGAAAAACTCCTAAAAAAAAACGGACTGCGGAAAAAACGAAGAAACCTCAGGGGTGCCCACATGAAGGAGGGATCCTCCCCCAGGACGGACAGGCGATTTACCAGAACTCTTAGAGAAGAATTCACTTATCTAACTCTACATCTACATATATAAAGTCCAGCAGACGAGCTTCATCCAGTCGGGGTTGGGGACAGTCAGGGGCGCGAGTCGAGCCGGAGACAGGAACCACTGCCAGGTTTAGGAGCAGGAGCAGAGACGAGGTACACAGTCAGGAACAGGAGCACGGATGAGCCAACTGGAGTCTGGAAGCACTCCCACTCCCCAGGAGGGGAGAGGGAAAAAGGGGACAATACATGAATCGTACTGCACCAAACAGAGGCATGGAGAACTAAATGATAAATGATGATCAAAAGTAGAGAAGAGAGGAACTGCAGAGACAGATGAGAAAAGAAAAGAGGACAGAAAAGAGGACAGAGCCCCAGAGCACCATAGTTACCCCAGCTTCAACTTCTAGCAGCCTTTTAAAACAAATAGTTATTGTTATGAAGTTTAATTTAAACAATTAACATTAAGTTAAATAATCTCTGAATACTAACTAGTCTGACAATAATCCTGTCCAAAGAGGAATGTTTTCAGTCTAACTTTAACCCTTGTGCTATCCTAGGCACTTTACTGTTGGGAGTTGGGTCATACTAGAGAGTGCGCTGAACCTTTTTTTTTTCAATGATTTGTGATCTTCACTGGTTCAATGGATTATATGAAATTTTTTTCACCTTTATCCACCTTTGTCATGGTAGGGAGAACATGTCAAAGTAAGGGTGGGGGTCATCCAAGATAGCACAAGGGTTGAATGTAGAAACTGAATCTGCCTCTCTTACATGAGCTGGGAGTTTATTCCATAAAACAGGGGCTTGGTGGCTAAACTCTCTACCTCCAACCGTACTTTTATTTATTTATTTTTATTATTTATTTTCACGCCTATAAGACGCACTAAAAAGTCATACATTTTCTTCCACCAGCAGGGGGCGCCCTATGAGCCGGTGCGCCTATTGTGCAGTTGTGGGTCGTAGAAGAAGATGGAGTGAGGGAGGGAGAGAGACGTAAAGGCCAAGTGGAACCTAACTGCAGTGCAACTATCTACATTTTAAAGCCTTCTATGCTCCTTCTACCTCATAATAATCCTCAACCATTTCAGTACAGGAGGAGTAAGCAGAGAAGCAGCTGGAACACTGCTTTAAGCTGCTGCTTTCGCTAGCGCAAAGGAGAAATGCAGAGATATATAAGATACAAAAAAAATCCACTGTCACAAAGGATGTTATCCACACCCTCTGCTATTAACACACACACAGAAGCCCAAAGTTCATTTAAATTATTTTATTGTCTCTGTTACTTTGGGGGGGGGGGGGGGGTATTGCTGAAATTAAGTTAGGAAGCAGGTCACACAGTTTAGTTCTTCGAGTACCTTTTGTTTCTTGTTCAGTCCAGTACTCCTTGGAAATCCATTCCGGGTTCCTGGGACGTTGTTTCCTGAATCCAGTCCTTGGTAGAGGGGATCCGGTCCAGTTTTTCCAACAGTCTTTGTTGTACAGGAGCAATTCCGTGTTTTACGTTAAAGAGTTGTGTGTTCTTGGTCCAGTTTATTGTGTTGTGATTTTAACCAGGTTTTGAGCAGATGTCTTGTGGATAGTGCAGGATGAGGCCTTGTGCAGCAAACTGTCTGGAAAAGTTCTGCAGCATCTGATCAGGTTTTCCTCTCAGAAGACGTCAGTCTTTCAGGTTGAAGCACGCGTGGTTGGTCATTGGATCCTTTTTCAGCTTCCTTCTCTCTCTGACTCCTCTCCTCCCAGGTCCTCTGTGTCTGTCTTTTATGTTCCCTTTTTCCACAGCTGATGGCACTCTGATCATAGGGCATGCCTCTCCTCTCTGACCTGCACAGGTGATTCTCATCAGGGCGATATGGAAACTGTCAGATCGCCACACTGTGTGTGTGTTTTGATGCTGCTCCAGACACATATGTGACCGCCAATCATTTGCACGGGTTACGCCCACTGTGCAGCCTGTGACCCTCATGGTCAAAATGGAGAAATTCAGAGTATAAAGATAAACACAGGCCGTTTCTGGAAGAACGGGAAGATTCTTACTTTTTACTGAACAGAATGGAAAGTCACGATGTTTATCATTATGAGCTTTTGGAAGCAGTAACATTGGTCATGGCAGAAAAGAACAAAACGTATCCTGGAGAAAATTAAAAACTGTTCCTGATCATCTGACACAAATTGTCTCCTTTATTAACAAGTTGAAGATTTTCTAAGTCCACATTCAAAACGACAATCTGTCCCACGTTCCTTCTTTGTACATTTGGATTGCAGCTTCTGCTGTGAGCTCCGCATAGTGCAGAACGTGACGCTGCTTGCACAACTGGACAGAAACGACCACAGATCACTTTTCTCATGGATTTAATGCAGAGACTGACTGATGAGATTCCCGCTGGTCACTGATGAGGCAGCGAGAGATCCAGAGATAAATGAGCAGAAATCTCTCTGAAAGAAGTCCTGTTATAATTTGGAGAACAGACATCGGTCCGTTCTGACCGACACTCACGGAAAGGAGCTGATCAGAGAGGCTACAACTGGCCTGGGGGTTAGCCCCGCCTTCAGCCCCTAAGACTCATGGGAAGTGGGGAATCTTCAGTGTAAAACCATGAGCCAGGTACCTGTTAGCAGAAGTGACTTACATGCCGTTTGGCTGGAAGAGTGCGTTTTGATGTTATCGAGTTCCTAATGTGAGCAGGAATGAGGGGGCGTGAATAACGGTGCCAGTTAAATTATAACTCAGCACTTGCTGGTGTCAAGAAATGGTGGTGGAGGACCCAAAATGCAGGAGACCAAGCTTGGTGACAGGAAATAAAACATTTCATAAATAAACCGAAACATGACAAAACTATGGGGAGAAACAAACTGGTGACAAAACAGAGCAGATGACCTGACAAGGATGAACAGAAACCAAGACACTTAAATAGTAATTAACTGAACTCAAGACAGCTGTGGATCATGAACCTGAAACTGGAGTGACTGACAAAAAGAAAACTAAAATCATGACCCAAAAATCAAACCACTGAATCCTTACAGTTGGATTACTACTCCTAAGTATGAACTGATTCATTGCAATGTATTAATATTTAATAAATTATTTGCTTTTGATGCAGATGTTAGTCATTCAATTTTAATTAAAAAAACATATAAAAGCAAGATATTCTAATGAAGGTCAAAATTAATCTAAGTTGCACACAACTGAAATGTAATGTGCTTAATGTGTTTATTGTGAATTATTATGAATCACTTAGACACCAGAAGGATGCTCTGTCCAGATGTTTGTGTATTTGTTGGTGTAAGGATCATAAAAAGAGGAATATTGAGTTACAAAGAACTACCAGTTAAATACTGATGGATGAATGGTGAAATATTCACATTTTATCATCGTAAATCTGACTTTAGAGAAGTCAGTGCCTCTCCAGCATCAACCTCACTGCTCGTGACTGAGTAGTTGTGTGTGTCAGAGAGAGGCAGAGAGAAGAGTGAGATGAGAGAGAGGTGCCTGTGTGTGTGGAGGGGGTCTCTGACCTCCAGAGTAGTCTCTGTGTTAACTCTGGTTTAGCTGCATTGATGTGTGTATTGAGGGTGGACACTTTCCTTGAAATAAACACAAGTACAATACTTGCTGTTCTGTTGTAGGGAGAGGAGTGTGTTATGGAAAGTAATGCGGCTTTAATTGTGTGTCTGTTTGTGTGTGTGTCTGGTAGGTCAGTGTGTGGTGTGGCTCTTTGACTCTCACAGAAAAAAAATTCGGCTTTTGGTGTCAAACTTGTTCGCCACCCCTGATTTACAGCATTCAACCAAATAACTAAACTCTGAAATAAGCATTCCCTGAAGCAAGTGTCCAAGTAACTTTAGGGTAATAGATAAAATTACGTTTATTCTGAAAGCTTTCATAGGCATTTTATATATATATATATATATATATATATATATAGATATATATATATATATATATATATATATATATATATATATATATATATATATATATATATATATATATATATATATACATATATATATATATATATGTATATATCTTCCAGAAACTCAATAAAGGGGCCTATACCTTGCTATTTTTAAGCCTTTAATAGTAAAAAACATCCATGTATATGGCTATGGTGGCCCTGAAGTGTCATCCAACAAATAGCTCGATACAAAAACATTTAAGATCACAACGACAATTAAAAAAAAAAAAAGTTAAAAAGTAGAATTACATTTTGGATAGCAAAACAAAATTTCAGAAAACAAAATTAATTTCCAGAACCTTTAATTAAAAATAAAGCTTTCCCACCAGGTATAAGCTTTAGTATATATGACCAATGGTATACTAAGGGCTTAAGATTTATAAGTAACCTTTTTGAAAAAGGTGATTTTATGTCTTTTATACAAATTCAATGTAAATATAATATCCCACAGAAACACTTTTTTGGCTTTCTCCAAGTGAGACACTTTGTAAAATCATCTCTCACCTTTCCAGCTGATCAACCTATATTGAATTCCCTTGAAAACTTCCTTCTTAAATTTAATGACGATGCCACAACCAAAAGGAACTTTATTTCACTTTTTCACGAACAATTAATGCTGTTAAACCCCCTCTCAACTGGAGGAACTAGGATTCTTTGGAGCCGGGATTTGGGAGTGGAGCTCAGTAGTAAAACATGGTCTAAAGCTTTTGTATCTGCCAAGACAGTATTCACCTGCAACAGACTTAGAGAAAATCAATATAGAATTCTGCACAGAATTCAATACACTCCACAGCTTCTGCATAGACTTAATCCTCAATGTTCCCCTCTTTGTACATGAAACATGAAAAACTGGTTTAGGAACATACTATCACTGCATCTAAATGTCCTTTGATCATTAGATTCTGGAAAAATATTGTAACAGAACTCAGTGGTATTTTTCACAAAACAATCCCTCTGAACATAGCGTTATTTCTTCTTGGCGTGTCAGTGGAGAGACCGCCTCTATCTGGTCAGGAGAAGGTTTTATTACAGAAACTTTTACACCTGGTGAGACGATGCATACTGCTGCAGTGGATTCAGGGACAACCTCCTTCTGTCACACAGTGGTACAGAGAGGCATTCAAAGTTCTTCCTATGGAACGCCTCAGTGCCCTCAAAAACCCACACTTCAACCCAAATCCGTCCAGACAGACAAAGGGAATGATATCCCACAATCCCTTGCAGTGCTAATCTAACAGCAGCACTAAAGTTGCACCTACTTAATTGCATTCATTTGAATGAATGTAAAATAACTGTAACTACGTGTTATTTTTAAACGGACTTAACAAAAAATGATTTATCTTAACTGAAGTAAATAATGAAGTTAGATCAAAGTAAACAGTTTATCTTTAAACATCCATATGTGGTCTTATCACCCTCTCACGACCAAAAAAAGTAGAAAAAACAGCAGACACTGCGATTTACTGTTCCTCAAAACACACAGACACGTTTAATTTTTGATTATCCATAATTTCTGTGCAAAATGCTTCACAGTCGCTTAAAAACTGAAGTGAAAAGACGAAAAGCTCCCTCAGTTCTATCAATCTCTCGTCATCTTCACTCATGAGGGAGCAGTTTTGAGCTCTTTCAGAATCTCCCTCTGTTCTCCTTCATCCACCCTCAGAACTTCAAGGCAGGGAACATCTTCCTTTAAAGGACTGTAATTTGCACCATGTGGCTGCCTCAATGGTGCCGTGTAGTAAAGCATCTTCTTCCTGCACAGAAAAAAAAGGTCCTTCTTAGAGTAGAAGCTAGAGATGGCAACAAATGTTGAGTTCAGAAGGATCCGTACATTCCTTCCTGTCCCACTGCTGGTCTTCATGTCACCTTCCCCTACAAAGAAAATAGAATGAAAATGAAAACATAGAAATGACACTAAAAAAAGATCCTGGACATCCCATCTCCTAAACTTTTCTAATAAATACAATATTTTACTATATTTGAAGGGACATCTCAGGTCACCTAAATAATTTATCAGAGACTGAAAGCATGCAGAGAAAAACTGTTTGTATGTGTACGACAGCTCTAGCTTCGATAGTACTTGATGAGATGGATTCAGAAGACATCTTTTTTAGTGAAGCATCATCTTCATCCTGAAAGTGGCAGACTGATTAATTACAGCCTCAAAGAAGAGCTTCAATGTGTGCCTCATTAATTAAATGAGCTCCTCTAACCTTAATTCTCGACGCCGTTTTCTGGCCTGCATTCTGTCTTCTTCAGACCTTGGTGAATTAATGAAAATGAATGTTCACCATCAAAATGTTAATAGAAGGTCAATCCACAGAGTTTTCAGTAAAATATGTAGTAAAAAATAAGGATTTTAAAAGTGGGATCATATAAAAAGCACTTACAGCAGGGGTGTCCAAAGTTTTTTTGGTGAGGGCCAAATACAGAAAAATGAGCAAAGGTCCGGGCCACACACAAGAGGAGACATATTGACTCATGATTACTGTGTATTTCTAACCCACCTATAATGTGAAGAACATTGCTCTCAGTGGGAGCAGTGATGCTGATCTGTGCCACATTAAACAAACGCACGTCAAAATGAAACATTCACTCAGACGATGAAACCTCATTCCAACCAGGCAGTTCAGAACGGGTTTATGGAGCAGCTGAAGCAGCAGATCTTTACATACGTAGCTGTTAGTGTGGTTGACTGGCAGAGGGCACGATTCTGTAGATTATAAGGAGTCGACTGTTTTCTCAGAAAAGTAGACCAAATAAAAAGGGCTTATGGGTGACCAACGAGGACAATTTTAACATTAAATCCACACAATTTAAAAAGCTTCATTCTACAATTACACTCTGTGACAAAATATGCAGCCATGAACAAAATAACAATCCAAAAACAAAACAAGTTCTTTTTTGCATAAAGGGAACACCTTTTCACAGTTCAGAATGGTTTTTTCCCACCGTGTTTGAAATCTTCTACACCAGTGCTTCTTAATTATTTTTTGCCATGCCCCCCCTAAGAAAAAGAAAATATTTCACGCCCCCCCCCCCCCCCACACACACATACACTCGCGTGGTGACAATATATTAGGTTAGTATCTATAAAATTTGTGTAATTATACCTAAAATTGTATTGTTTAACATTAACAAAAGAAAAAATCTATATGAATTCACTTTCAACAAATATTAACTTTATTTTGCCACAGAAACACTTTTAGTCTTAACCAGAAAAGAAGCTTAGTGTCTGAAATAAAAAAAATCTGTCCGTCTTTATTTAATCTAGAAACGTTTTGACCAACTGAACCATTTGATGCTGAGAAAAATAATTCAATCAATAAATAACATTAAATCTAAATTGATCTGAAACATTAACAGCACCAATATATTTAACGTTTTTAGTCTGAAGAAATAGATAAAAACATTTTGCTGATATTTTTTTTTCTAAATGATGATTGTTTATTTATGATCTCATAAAGTGCAGCTGTTTTCCTGCTTTACTGCTGTCTTTCTGTCTGTCTGACACCAACTAAACCACAGACAGAAGAGGAAAACATTGATGGAAAATGAAGACGTCACCAAAATGTCTACAATAGTTCATAAAGAATGACTTTGTTAGCATGAGCTGAGGAATCTAAAGACAGCGAGGATCCAGGTGTTGGTCAACAGGCAGCCCCCCGCGTGCCCCATGTTACCTGGCAGACAGAGCCCACACCACCCCTCCCCTGTTTCTGTTTCTGTTGTGACTTCATATGATGTTGCTCCAAGTTACCTTAGCGTGGGTGTTATCAGCGGGTCTCTTAATTAGGACAGACGACAGGGACACAGCTTTCAGTGCAAGAGCATTCACCTGTACTTTACTTCGAAACTCCTCATGGCATACACAGGCCCACAGCACCATTTATTGGTGGCGGTGGTTATTACTGCTGTCTATCACAATATACCACATCCCTCTTTTCCCAAGACATGTTAGTCATAACATTTTAAACAGTTGTTTAAACACAAAAGCACCCTCTAAAGAATTTGAGCATGAGACAGTCTTATGCTGCTAACATAATGGCTAGGCAAATTCAGATTGTAAACAACCTTACATTTAACAATGTGCATCTTAGTGCAGTAGTCTGAAACATCGACATACAAACATTTAACTTATTTCTTAAAATGTTTCAAAACGAACATACTCTTTTCTTTTACAAAACCATTAAACAAATCAAAGCAACAGTGTGAACACAAAACTGTCACATTAACTAGTCTCTGTATCTGGCAGGACGTATTACAGCTCGACCACTGCGTGTGAAGTACGGTGCTGTGTTTTCCATACTTTCAGAAGATGATTTCTGTGGGGAATCACATGCTGGTGGGTCAACTGACTCTGGGTTTTGAGAGAATAATCCATCCGAGTCCAAATTCAGAGTTGTGTCCTTAAACAAACTTGAGTGTGTTTTCCTCAGATGCCTTCTGTTCCTCCTGAGAGTATTACCTGATGGTGTACACACGGTGTAGGAGCGTGGTTCCTCTCTTTGATGAACGATGACTGCTGGCTCCCAACTGCGGCGGGTTTGCATATGCACAGTGTCACCAGGAGATAGAACTGGTAGTGGTCTTGCACGCTTGTCAAAGTGTAACTTTTGTTTTGATTGCATGTCTAGTAGTTTTTCTGGGATGTTTTGTGGAGTTGACTGTCTCAACACATTACTAGAACATGGCAGTGTGCTGCGCAGGACTCTTCCCATCAACATTTGTGCGGGTGACAAGTTCAATCCAGTAACTGGAGTGTTTCTCAGTGATAACATCACTAGATGTGGGTCAGTGCCGGTCTGGATTGCTTTCTTTAGTGCATGTTTGACAGTCTTAATGGCTCGCTCTGCCATTCGGTTTAAAGAGGGAAAACCAGGGCTGGAATGAGTGAGCTTAATCTCCCAAGCATCTGCGAATGATTTCATCTCATAGCTGGCAAATGGAACATGGTCGCTCACTATTTCTTTGGGAATCCCGTGTCTTGCAAACACTGATTTCATCTTTTGAATGACAGAGTAAGCTGTTTTGTCTGCCAAGTTGAGAACCTCTGGGTATTTGGTCAGGTAATCAATTAACAACAGATATGGATGACCATTCAGCTCGAAAATATCTGCTCCTATTTTCATCCACGGCAGCTCCGGAATCATGTGTGGAACAAGCGGCTCCACCTGATTCTTTGGTTGCATCTGCTGGCACTGTTCACATTTCTGAATCATAGTCTCTATATCACTGGACATGCCAGGCCAGTACAGCACTTTTCTTGCTTTAGCTTTTGTGCGCTGTATACCTTGGTGAGCCATGTGCAGTTTTTCCAGGATTGTTTGTCGGAAGTTCTGTGGTATCATGATCTTGTCTCCTACCATGACTATGCCTTTATGAATGCTGATGTTGTGTCGCATGGGCCAATAGCAATATAGTGCTCTGTCTAAGCTTTTCCGTTTAGCTGGCCACCCGTGAATGTGTTTTTCACACACAGCTTGTAGCTCACTGTCTGCTGCAACTGCTGTTTTCAGTCTATTGAGTGTGTCTTCACTTAGTGCCTCTGTAGCCTCTAATGCATACACAACTCTCTCATCGCAGTCATTTTCACTTGTGGCGTTATCGTTACAGGTTGCTGTAGCACGTGAGAGGGCATCGGCTATGAACATGTGTTTGCCGGGTGTGTATGTGACGGTGAGTTCATACCTTTGTAGCTGTAACAGCATTCCTTGCAATCTGGCTGGTGCTTTGGACAGCGGTTTGCGCATGATCGCTTCAAGAGGCTTGTGATCAGACTGCACAGTCACTGGTCTTCCATAGACATACTGGTGGAATCTTTTTGTAGCAAACACAATGGCAAGCAACTCTTTTTCAATTTGTGCGTATCTCTTTTCTGTGTCTGTGAGTGCTCGTGACGCATATCATACAGGTTGTCCCTCCTGTAGCAGGCACGCACCCAGTCCATCTCTTGAAGAGTCCGCTTGTAGAGTCAAAGATTTAGTTTGGTCATAGAATCTCAGAACTGGAGCTTGAGTAAGCGCCGTCTTCAGTGTGCTTAACGCTGCTGTGTGGTGTGGTTGCCACTGCCACACAGTGTCCTTCTTAGTAACTGCCTCAAAGGTGCAGTAACAGATGCTTCATTTGGGATGTACTGTGCCAAGAATTTTACCATTCCCAGGAGACGCTGGAGACGTTGTTTATCCTCCGGAGTTGGCATGTCAATAATGGCTTTGATCTTTGTGTCGTCTGCTTTCTGGCCTGCTGCAGTTATGATGTGACCCATATATTTCACTGTGTCTACTTTGAACTGAATTTTGTCCTTGTTAAACTTCACATTCGCTGTTTTCGCTCTT
The DNA here is from genome assembly GCA_023969325.1 of Oryzias curvinotus. Taxonomy (NCBI): domain Eukaryota; kingdom Metazoa; phylum Chordata; class Actinopteri; order Beloniformes; family Adrianichthyidae; genus Oryzias; species Oryzias curvinotus. Next base: position 29,217,197 of record CM043716.1, read on the forward strand.
TCCATTACCTTTTGCAGGATTTCATCATGCTCGCGCTCTGAAGTTGCTGCTATAATCATGTCATCTGCGATGATAAACACACCAGGGATGTCACCAAATGTCTCACAGTTCTTTTGTTGAAAAACTTCGCTGGCGGACTTAATGCCAAATGGGAGCCGGTGGAAACGGAACCGGCCCCAAGGTGTGTTAAAGGTGCAGAGCTTAGAAGATGGCTCATCCAGTTTGATCTGCCAGTAACCATCTTTTTCATCTAGAATGGGGAAGATTGATTTTCCTGCCAGTTTACTACGAACATCCTCATGTGTGGGGATAGAATAGTGCTGGCGCTTCACTGCTTGGTTCAGGTCACAAGGGTCCAAACACACCCTTAGTGTTCCATTCTTTTTTTGTGTTGCAACCAGACTATTTACCCAATCTGTGGGCTCCTTGACTGGCTTTATTACGTTTCTGTCTTGTAAGTCTTTCAATGTCTTTTTCAGTGGCTCCATTATGGACAGCGGAACATTTCTGCATGCATGAATCACAGGTGTGACGTTTGGGTCTATGTGTATGTGGTGAACTCCAGGAAACTCACCCAAGCCTGTGAAGACCTCTGCGTACTTCTCAATGAGCTCTTCCTTGGTTGCTGGTGGTTTGGTCGACTGCGGAGACTTTGCTGCTGCGATTGTCTCAATTCGTTTCACCAGGTGCAGCTGTTCGCAAGCTTTTCCACCTAGGATCGACTTATCTGCATGGCTGGACACCAGAAAGTCACACACAGCTTTACACTTCCTTGTTTCACATTCAAGAGAAACTACACCATCTGGGTGTATGCGTGTTCCACCAAAAGCTATGAGGACAGTCTTTGTGGGCTGTAATTGAGGAGCACCAGGTAGCTTTGCATAAACTGACTTGGGCAGTACATTTGCATCTGCACCTGTGTCAAGTTTGAAAGTAACTTGCATGCCTTCGACGTTCACAGTTTCATTCCAACTACCATCTATATCACTGCTATCACTGCACACCATGCCTATGTACAGCATACACCATGCCTGAAGTCAACTTCAGTCTCAATGTTGTTCACGTTTTTCTTGAAGTAACTTTTTTTCTCTGCATTTGTTCTGCATACCTTGGAAAAGTGATTATTTTTTCCACACTTGTGACACGTTGCTCCATAAGCTGGACACTGTCGAGGCTCGTGCTTATTACCACATTTGGTGCAAACCACTTGCTTGTTGCTGCTCGTTCTGTGTTTGCCTTGTGCTGATTTATTGTGTCCTTGTGCTTTCTTCAACGTATCCACTGCTGTGTCGTGGGTGACAGGTGTTGACTGCATGACCTGGATCTGTGCTTTGGCCACGTCTGCTGATCTGCATATTTCTAATGCTTTACGAAGAGTGAGGTCATTCTCCCGAAGCAGTCTCTCTTTCAGTCTTGTGTCATTTATGCTGAACACCAACTTATCCCTGATCATGCCTTCCTCATCAGCTCCAAACTCACAATTTTTGCTTTTTTGACGGAGCTCTGTGACATATCTGTCTACTGATATTCCTGACATCATTGGGTGTGACCAGAACTGATGGCGCTCAAATACAACATTCTTCTGTGGGCTACAGTAGTCTTTGAATGCTTTCAGAATGTCCTCCATTGTAAGTGCGTCTCCGGCTGGGGTAATAGCAGGTGTGTTGTACACTTCTAATGCTTCCTCGCCGATGGTGTGAAGAAGAATGGCTATTTTAACCTTTTCATCTTTTTCCAATGCACCTGTTGCAGTCATGTACAACTGGAATCTTTGTTCCCATCTGCGCCAAGTTTCTGACAGATTGCCGTCGAGCAGCAGCGGCGATGGTGGTTTGAACTGCTCCATGTTTTCAGCAACGACGTATTATGCTAATTTAAGCTAGCTCACTTGCGTTGCTTGGCTGCAGTCTGCACTTCTGACACCATGTTGTGACTTCATATGATGTTGCTCCAAGTTACCTTAGCGTGGGTGTTATCAGCGGGTCTCTTAATTAGGACAGACGACAGGGACACAGCTTTCGGTGCAAGAGCATTCACCTGTACTTTACTTCGAAACTCCTCATGGCATACACAGGCCCACAGCACCATTTATTGGTGGCGGTGGTTATTACTGCTGTCTATCACAATATACCACAGTTTCAGGCGCGCCCCACTATTTGAGAAGCACTGTCCTACACTCACTCGCTGTCTTGCGCTTCTTCAGTGCTGCCATTTCTGTGTAAATGTTCTTCTTTGCTTAATTTTGTTCAGTGGAGAAGCACCTTTCTGTGACCGACTCCATCTAGTGTTAAATCTGGGAAGTGCAACAGTTGAGCTCACGCGCCATGTGCGGGCCATATTCAATTGTATTTTCAAAACTTGCTGCGGGCCAATAAAAACAGACCCGCGGGCCGCAGTTTGGAGACCCCTGACTTACAGCATTGGAAAATTCGTTACTAGGTGAAGACACCACCATCTTCTAATTTGCTGCATGTTTTCCTTTAAAGAAATAAATACAGAGTAGGTCAACACAAAAGTGTCTTAAATTCACACAACACAAACTGAGCAGAATTTACACACACCTCATTAAAATCGCATTTCAAGTCAAAAACTACATGTTAATATATAGAATCCAAGTGACATTTCTGAATGTTATCTTTATATACCATGGTCACTTACAAAAGAAATAAGTTTTTAGTCCTTAACTCTTGTTTTCACTTTTTAATCCACACACAGCAGCCAGTCAGAATAGAGTTTTCACCCAGCGCATGGTATAATTCACATGTTATATTGTTATAAAAAATGTTGAAAATCCAGGGCAGTACACATATACATAGAAAGACACTACGCTTTAAGTTTTAAGGGATTAGGGTGGGAATTCGGACACAGCCTAGATGTACCTTTGTGTTTCACGGTCGAATGGGTTCCCATGTCATGTGGAGGGCCACGCACAGCAGGCTCTGCATCCTTCTTGTTCCAGCAAAATGGTCAATGAAACGTTGTTTAGTTTTTTCGGCGTTGGTTTGTCATTGTTGACTAAAGCTGTAACGTGTCTCTATATAAATATATAGATCTGATGACACTTTGTATGGTGCAGAAATTTTGCGCATTGCTAGTTTAAAAAAAGCAACAATTAAATGATCAAAGTAGCACTTTTAACAATTCAACATCCTAAGAGACATGTGACTAAAAAAAGAAAAGATCACACAGTTGATTCTTACCTGGATGACGACAGCTGCTAGCAGGAGCCGCACAGCCGTAGACATTATAACACGCTGACTTCATAGTAAAAGTACACACAAACTCCTTCAGGGTGACTCTTGTGTGTCAGGCGAAATGTTAAAAAAAAAAAAAAAAAAGTTAATTAACAGTTTGCCACATTTTTTGATATGTGAATGGAAAATATGTGGATTATTATGGCACATTGCTGTTTGGACAATAAAATCCAGCATCGCTTCATTTAAAATACTTTTCAGTTTAAATGATTGACAAACATCTTCATCCAATCAGCGTTGGCCCATAGTACCTGCCTCTTCTTGTTTGGAAATGTTTTTCACTTTTGAACATTTCATTTTGGTTTCTGGAAATTAATTTTGTTTTCTGACTTTTTTTTTTCATTTTTGTTTTTAAGTTTTGTCTTCTGAAATATTGTTTTGTTTTCAAAATATAATTCTACTTATTAACTAGTTCCTTTTTTTAAAATTATCGTTGCGATCTTAAAAATGGTTTTGTATTGAGTGATTTGTTGGATGATTTCCACTTCAGGGCCACCATAATATGACAATATTACCTTTGACACACAACAGAATGAATTTTTGTAATAAATATTGGTTATTTTCCTGAGCTTCTTTCCAAACTGGAAAGACACCGGCTTTCGCTACTTGTGGATGACGTCGCCCTCAACAGCATGTCTGCGTTTCTTCCACCTATACAAAAACCATCCAAACTTCTGCAAAAGTGGGTGGGCGGTACTTGCAGTGAAGACTCCTCATAAAAGAGACAGGACCTGTGCAGGTAAATAGGTGATAAACACCTGTGCAGGTAAATAAGTGAAAACACCTGTGCAGGTAAATTTGTGAAAACATCTGTGCAGGTAAATATGTGAAAAACACCTGTGCATATAAATATGTGATAAACACCTGTGCAGGTAAATATGTGAAAAACACCTGTGCATATAAATATGTGATAAACACCTGTGCAGGTAAATATGTGAAAAACACCTGTGCATATAAATATGTGATAAACACCTGTGCAGGTAAATATGGTAAAAACACCTGTGCAGGTAAATAAGTGAAAACACCTGTGCAGGTAAATTTGTGAAAACACCTGTGCAGGTAAATAAGTGATAAACACCTGTGCAGGTAAATATGTTAAAACACCTGTGCAGGTAAATTTGTGAAAAACACCTGTGCAGGTTAATTTGTGAAAACACCTGTGCAGGTAAATTTGTGAAAACACCTGTGCAGGTAAATATGGTAAAAACACCTGTGCAGGTAAATATGTGAAAAACACCTGTGCAGGTAAATATGGTAAAAACACCTGTGCAGGTAAATATGTGAAAAACACCTGTGCAGGTAAATATGGTAAAAACACCTGTGCAGGTAAATATGGTAAAAACACCTGTGCAGGTAAATATGTGAAAAACATCTGTGCAGGGACAACGTAGAGGTACAAGGATGTTAACAGTCACCTTTCCTAGAGAGGTCAGCATTTTGAAATCGATGCTTCTTCGATGCCTCAGGATCCTCAGGATCCCGTCCAGGTAAACCTGATCTTTGCTGAAGCAACCTGTGCACATGCACACGCACGCACACACACACACACACACACACACACACACACACAGATTTGCTATTAGGCTAAACTTTAGCTGTAAAGACCCACCCTGATGAAAGATGTGTTTTGGGGGTTTTCAACGAGTTCTTGTGGCATTTTTCTGATGTTGCTGGACATAGATGAAGAAAATAAAAACAATGTATTTCTGAGTATTTCTTTATTCTAATTGTTGTCAATCAATTGTGACATAGCAACCACGCTGGGGGGGCCACAAGCTCCCTCCTCTGTTCTGATGAAGACGACTGGATCAGGGGTCTGCATTCATCAACAGTCAAAGAGCCGAGCACAACCCAGCAGGAACCACAAAGGCTCGTTTCCCCTTTAGAAGAATAAGGAGCTGCTCTGAATTTTTGTTATTGTTACTTTGTGCAGCCAAATCAAGACGAAGCAAAGTTTAGAGACAGAGAGGGTCCAGTTTTCTTTGCCCACCTATGTGTGAATGTGTGGGACAAAGTTAGAAACCTGGAGGGATTTTTGAAGCACAAACAAAGCAGGTTCAGACTGCTTTCTATGATCTTTCCTGAGTTAGAGCCTTTCTCTCCAGAGCCAGTGCTGCAACCTTATCTCCTGCTTTTATGACATCTGGATTAGACGACTGCACAGCCCTTCTTAGTGATGTAAAGACAAACACGGCTGCAGCTGGTCCCGAACACAACTTTAAAGTCCCTGCTCTGACTCCCAGTCAGCTTTAGGTCGATTTTAGGATTCTTTTATTAGAGGCTTATCGATATTGGAGCCGCTTTTTTTTATCTGAACTTTTAGCCTATGAGCCTCTAGGTGCTATCGGGTCCTCAGGTGCAGGACTGCTGAAGGTGCCTAGTGTTTGAACAAAAACCCACGGCGAGACACCGTTCCAACACTACAGGCCTCGCCACGGGACAGCCCGCCGTGGGACAGCCCGCCGTGGGACAGACCGCCGTGGCACAGCGCACCGCGGGATAGCCAGCGAGAATTTTTATGATGAAAATACATGACATGAATTTTGTCATAAATAAACAGAAAAGAGCCTGTTCTACTTTCCAAACATGAAGTAGTTTCTGACTTTGACAGAAGTTGGTTCAAATGACATCCTTTCAAAATAAAAGTGTCTCATAGGATCATCTGAGTAAAAGTACTCATTTATTTAACTCTTTGTGGTTCATCTCAGCCAGAAATCTGTCAATCTGACAACCTAAAGTTAAATTTGAGTTCATTCATTGACCCGTCACTGTATTTTTGAACCATATAGTGAACGTCAACTCTTTTTTTTTTTTATTAAAGAAAAAAAATGTTTTAACTTGTCCTGTCCAACAGCTGGGCAAACAGATGAGAGCTGAGGGCCTCTTGTGTTGGACATATTTTACTTTAACAGCAGGGGTTATTAGTCTTCAGACACACCAGAGGAATGTCTGAATAAACCCTGAATAATTGAGGCCAAACTTTATTCATTTTAATCGTATTTGAACATCTTTGGTGTTGGACCGGACGGAAAAGGAAAGGAGGGAAGAAGAGAGAGGGATGTTAGGGGGGGGGGGGGAGTAAAACCATGAAGCAGCATAAATCAACAAGTTGCTGGATGTTTATCATTTCAGTGAGGTTCAGATGTAATACAAATCTCAAAGGTCGAGGCCTGTCCACACACACACTCAAATATTAGTCATCCATCACATTGTAGTATTTGGCAAATATAATGACCTGACGGATCACTTTCAGTAAGTAAAATGTCCCCACTAAACCTATTTTTTAGAGTTGTTACCCCGCCTGATCGCTCTGTACCGTGTGAAAACCATAAAGAATGACCCTATTGACACTTCCAGAATTTGGCATCATCAGAAATTGAATGAGACTGTTGTAAAAAACAGAGATCTGAATGAAACTGCTTAGCAAAAAGAAATAAAGCTTTGCGTTTAACATTGTTGCGTAGCCCCCTGGCATTAAAAGAAACAAAAGATAGAGTAAACAGATGAACTAGAACAATAAACAAAACACAGAGAAAAGCTTTTGTTTTATAAAAACTATAAAGCTATTTTACAAAAAGTGCAATATCGAGATCAGCACCAAAATACATTTTAGCAGCTTTAGTCCGAAAAAAAAAATCTAAAATCCTCTTTTCCTTTTTTTTTTTCTTTTTTCCTCCCCTTCTTCCCTTTCTGCCCCTTCTTCCTCCTTCCTTTTCGACCCCCCTCCCCCATAAAAACAAAACGAGAGGGAATCATCTCAAATATAAAATTGAAAAGGGATCTGGGCGGGGGAAAGTTCCTAAGAATGCAGAGGAGAACACACTGTACTCCTCACATGGTTGGGGAAAAACAAAAAACAAAAAATACAAAAAGAATCTCTCTCATTTGTTTATTTTTCTTTCTTTTCTTTTTTCATGGGTGAATTTCTGACCCATTTATAAATCCACGGCCTCCCACGAAGTAAGCCGCCTTTCCCTCCTCGCGTGCGTTCTTGATTTTCGGCCACAGCTTCTGCCGATTCTCCCTGTCCTGTTTTGTTAGGTCCTCGTTGAAGCGCAGGCCTTTAGCATGGAGAAACCCGTTCTTCTTGGCCGCTTTCCAAACCTCCTCCTCCAGACGCTGGGAGATGAATCTGATTAGAATCCCTCGAGGCCTCGGGTCCTCCTAGGGTTTTCTTCCCATCCGATGAGCGACATCAACAGCATCGTGAAACTTTTCTTTTTCTGAGGGCAGAACATGCTGGCAAATGTTGATCACCTCCTCGCGCACGTTTTCCTTCTCAGCCTCAGGAAGACCTTAGAGCAGGGGTCGGGAACCTTTTTGGCAGAGAGAGCCATAAACGTCACATATTTTGAAATGTAATTTCAAAAGAGCCATACAATAATGTAGCGTCCCTTTCCCACACTGAGGCACAGAGACTTAACCTCTTTTAAGGTTCTTTATTCTGGTTACTGCAGGCCGCAACAAACGCTGTACAATTAATTCAGCAACTCCAGAACCTCTCCTACTGAGACGAGAGAGCTTCTCCCAACTTTTTATTCTCCCCCTCCCCGCAACAGCCCTCCCATTTCCCTTATTCGGCCCATAGCTGAACCCCATTGGTCCAAACTACCTAACAACAGGCTGAGCGACAGAACTGAGAGCCAATCAGATCTCTGCTTGATGCGTTCAATGAACTCCAGAATTTAGAACACGACCCAACAGCCACCCAGTTAAACTCAGTCCACTACAATATGTTTAAAACAAAAAATACAAGTGAATGCATTTTGTGAGCATTTTGTGCAATTTCAACACTTTAAAAGTAAAATTAATATGTGGATTCTTTTCAATAACATTGTTATGCTGTTGCTAATAAATGATGAGTATTTCTTACCATTATTACGACCTCTGGTGCTGCATGGTGGTTTTGCTGATGGTCTAGTCTGGTTGATACGTGGTGAGTTTCTGTTTCATGCAGGCCTTGAGACTTTAAATGTGATCGTACGTCTGAATGGTCTTTAGATGTGACAAAGACTCACATGAAGATTCGCTTCTTTTAGGAGGTTTTGGCATTTTAAATAGTGAGAATTTGCAAGAAAGTACCCAAAAAATACAATCCAGAACGTTCCTCGGTCGTATTAAAGAAAAAGCAAAATCTTGCTGCTTCAAAAAAGCTCAATAAAAAAGTTTGATGCTCGGAGCTTGATATAAACAAACCAGTCACGCCGCCATCTTGCCGGCTCTCGATGCTGGAGGATTGCGAGGAGGTGGTGTGCCATGCAGATGATGTTGTTGTCGTGGGAGAGGACACGCAGCAGCACAATGAGAGGCTTCACAAAGTTCTGCAGAGATTTGAAGCAGAGGGACTGACACTGAACGAAAAGTGTGAGTTCTCTAAAGATAAAATCTATTTTGTAGGCCACTGTGTTACAGCTGAAGGGGTGTCCCCAGACCCAAACAAAGTCAACGCTATAATGGAGATGCCTGAACCGCAAGATGTAGAGGGAGTGAGGAGAGTTGTGAGCATGGCCAACTACTTAGGAAAGTTTATCCCTCATCTGGCCTCATTTTCAAAGCCAGTAAGAGACGTGCGTTGTGAAAAGAACAAATGGCATTGGGGAAATGCTCAGAAACTAAAGACTGAACTGAGTTTACCACGGGTGCTCGCCTCATACTCAATCGACGCCAAGATGTGTGTGGCGGCGGACGCATCTGCATACGGGGTCTGTGCCGTCCTCACTCAGGAACAAAAAGGTGGAACCTGGAGGCCAGTAGTGTTCATTTCCAGAAGGTTGACGCCTGCAGAAAAACACTACGGGCAAATAGAAAAAGAGGCTCTGGCGGTGACGTGGGCTTGTGAAAGGCTAGCACCGTACATCCATGGACTAAGAGTCAAGTTGGAGACCGATCATCAGCCTCTTGTACCTTTGCTGAGCACCAAGGCTTTAGATGAGTTACCAACAAGGGTGTTGAGGTTTCGATTGAGACTTATGAAGTTCATGTTTGACATTGTGCATGTTCCGGGAAAGTGCATAATAACGGCAGATACACTGTCAAGAGCACCGGTAAACCACACATTCACACAAGAAGAATTGAACAACGAAGCAGAGGTCAAAGTCTTTGTGGATTCTGTAGTTCAGAGCATTCCTGCTACAGAACCCAGACTAAGAGAGATTCAACAAAAACAACACTCCGACCCTGTTTGTGCAAAAGTTATCCAGTATTGTAAAACAGGCTGGCCCGAAAGGCACATGCTGCCACGAGAGCTGAGTGAGTATTGGTCAGAAAAAGACAATCACAATCTGGCTGGTGAGTTGTTGCTGAGAGGACAGAGACTGGTCATTCCACAAAACATGAGGAAAGAGATTCTGAATGAGATTCATGAGGGACATCAGGGCATAGTCAAATGCAGGGCTAGAGCTCGTCAGTCTGTGTGGTGGCCAGGTTTGTCGGTGGACATCAGTCAGGTTGTGGAAAATTGTAACACATGTTCACAACATAAAGCAGAACATCGAGAACCACTACTGACCACACCAGTACCGGAGCGGCTCTGGCAGCAGGTTGGTACGGACATGTTCTTTTGGAAAAAGCAAACTTATATTCTTGTGTTGGACTATTTCTCAAGGTACAACGAAGAGGCCAAGCTGAATGTGACATCTGCAGCGACAGTCATAGCTGCCATGAAGGAGACATTCAGTCGCCATGGGATTCCAGAGACCGTGGTGTCGGACAACGGACCGCTGTACGACAGTGAAAAGTTCAAGGACTTCGCTACGGAGTACGGGTTTGTTCACATCACCAGCAGTCCAAGATACCCGCAGGTGAACGGAGAAGCTTAGAGAGCCGTTAATGGACTGTAGAAAGGAGGAGGTGAGAAGATAATAGCACTTCTCTCTTTTTTACAAACATATGTTTATTAAAGATTTTGTCATAGAACAACATACATTTAAACAGCAACTGAGATGAAAAGACAAACAGGAAGAAAAGAAAAAAAAAACCAGACACACAAAAACTAGGGCAAGAAATGAGGGACTATAAAGGAAACTTAATATTACACTGCAATTTGAAAAAATCCTCTCCAAGCAATAAAGAATAAGAAAAAGAAAAAGTGGCACAATTAACTCTGTTGTGGGCGAGTTCTATCTTTTTTATACTTGGTTAAATGATCCAAAAAAGGCTGCCACACATCAAAAAATACATTTAGCTAATTATACAGAACATATCGAATCCTTTCCATGTGCAGAACACTGGTGAGTTCAGAAAGCCACATCTTAAATAGAGGCACGGTGTCAGATTTCCATTCAAATTCAAATTCAAATTCAAATTTTATTTGTCACACACACAATCATACAGCGTACAATGTGCAGTGAAATGCTTAGGCGACCGCCCGCGACCTCAAACAAGAAAGAATAACAATCATGTTAATATAATTTTTTTTGCAATCACCATTCCATAAACAACTGCTTTTTGTTCAGAGGAATTGAGGCAAAGAAGGGATTAACTTTATCCAAACAAAGCTAATTTGGGTTCAGGTACCCAGGTGCGCTTGTATAAATCTGAAAACTAGCGAAAAATCTCCTGCCAAAAGTGGTTTAGGCAATTTAGGGCAGGTACAGAACATGTGGGTCAAAGAGCCCTCCGCCGATTTGCAGCGGTCACATATGGGGGAAATGGTAGGAAAGAATTAGTGTAATTTAACCTTTTAGTAATGGAGCCTGTGCAAGACTTTAAATTGAATTAATTGAAGTCTTGTATTTATGGAACAAGAGTGGATGTTTTGCAGGCTCTGCTCCCAATGGCTATCCCCCAATCTGTAGTCCCAGTTCTTCCTTCCAAGCATTTTTCAAGAACATTGTATTACACCCCAGTTTTTTAAAAAAAATTTTTTTTACAGTCCTAGAAATTAGGTTTTTAGAGTCAGGTGTGTCACGGTGCCTCCGGCTGCTACCCCTCCTCTCCCTGCTCCTTCATTGGAACCAGCTGACCTGCATCATCTCATCACCTGGCAGACCTTCTTAAGGAGACTCATCCCAGCATACTACGCCAGTCCGTTACACTCACTCCGGTGATCACGCCTGGCCTCAAGTTGAGGTACTCTCATTCTAGTAATCCAAGCTTGTACTTACAGTTTGTCTCACGTCTTCAGGTCTTCTCTCCATTGGTCACGTTGGTTCCTCACCACGTTCCTGCCTCATCACTCCAAGCGGTGCTCACCGTCCTCGGTGCTCACCCCCGTCACAGGCTGTCTACGCCGTCCTCGGCTCTCCACCTCGTCACAGGCTGTCTACGCCATCCTCGGCTCTCCACCTCGTCATAGGCTGTCTACGCCGTCCTCGGCTCTCCACCTCGTCAAGAACTGTCTACGCCGCCCTCGGCGCTCCATCTCGTCACAGGCTGTCTCGCATCGTCCTCGGTGCTCTCCCTCGCTCCCAGCAGTCTCCCGCATCCACGACGTTCCCTGTCTTCTCTAATTAAACATCCTGTTTCTACATCGTCTCCTGAGTTTCTTCCGGGTTCCAGCATCTGGGTCTCCTCAGTAGCCTGACCATGACAAGGTGGGCTCAAAAAAAGTTTATAAATGTCCTCATCTTCTGGGAGTGATTCAAAATTAGGAATATTTTGTTGAACAACATTTCTAATTTGTAAGTATCGAAAAAAATGTGTTGTGGGGAGAGAAAACTTATCTTTTATTTGAATAAATGATGCAAATTTTCTATTGATATACAGATGCTCCGGAGTAACACTTCCCTTCTGCCGCCACATTTCAAACGAGGAATCTAGAGAAGAGGGAGGGAATGCATGATTCCGGCATATGGGAGAATATAAGTAGTTGGTAAAGCACAGCTCTTTTTAATTTGATTAAAAATTTTCATACTATTTGAAACTATAAAATTCCCATTAGCTTTGGGATTAGGAGCAGAAAAGAGAAGTGCAGGAAGCGAACTATGGTTAAGACTGCTGCTTTCTATGGCTACCCAGTGTGGAGTTTCAACAGTTAAATTATTCTTTTACCCATCCTGCCAGTAAGCAAGAGCCCTGAGATTCGCAGACCAATAGTAGTGCTGAAAATTAGGGAGGCCAAGGCCCCCTTTCAGCTTGGGCTTGCATAAATGGGTTTTGAAAATTCTGTGGGCTTTAAAACCCCAGATAAAAGGCGAAATTATACTGTCTAATGATTTAAAAAATTTCTTATTCAGAAAAACAGGTAAATTTTGAGAGAGGTATAAAAATTGTGGAAGAGAAACCATTTTAATAGCATTTATGCGACCCATCATGGAGATAGGCAGACCCCTCCATTTTTCAATGTCCATTTTTATTTTCTCTGCTAACTGTAAAAAATTCAATTTGAGTATAAGGTTCGGTTTCCCTGGCAAAAAACACCACGATATTTTAATGTGTCTGTAATTTTAAAAGGTAAATTGTGCAAGAAGTCAGAGCTGAGGGCAGCACCCAAAGTTATAAATTCGCTTTTCTGAAAATTAATTGTATAGCCAGAGATTTCCCCAAAAGACTTAACTAAATCTAGCAGCGCAGGGGCTGATTGCTCAGGGTTGGAAAAGGAAAAGGACCATATCGTCTGCATATAATGAGATGTGATGATTTGTGTTTCCCAGTCTGATCGGTTCAATAAGGGGATTGTCTCTAATTGCTATAGCAAGGGGTTCAATGGCCAATGCAAAAAGCAATGGGCTTAAGGGACAGCCTTGACGTGTTCCTCTATGTAAATGGAAGGGTATTGACTTTTCTTGGTTCGTGATTACTGAAGAGGAGGGGTCCGCATATAATAAAGTCACCCAGGATGTAAACTGATCGCCCAGCCCAAACCTCTCCAGAACAGCAGCCATGTAAGCCCACTCCACCTGGTCAAAAGCTTTTTCTGCATCTAGACAAAGTACAGCCACCTTAGAGCTCCCCCAATGCCTATGGTACATAATGTTCATCAGTGTTCTGACATTAAAAAAGGAAAATCTTTTAGGAATAAACCCAGTTTGGTCTGGGTGAACAATAGAATCAACATGCTTTTTTAATCTGTTTGCCAGTATTTTTGTGAAGATCTTCATATCCACATTAAGCAGAGCTATAGGAAGGTAGGAGGAAGTTTCTGTCTCGTTCTTGCTGTCTTTTAACATCAGGGAAATATTGGCTTCATGTAATGTTTGTGGTAATTTCCTGTAGTCAGTGGAATGTTTAAACATTCTTAGTAGCAGAGGGGCTATCTTAGCTGAATATTTCTTATAAAATTCAATGCCAAAACCATCGGGGCCTGCTGCTTTACCGTTAGGGAGTGATTTAGTTGCATCCAGAATTTCCTGAATTGTCATTTCAGAATTTAAGAAATTTTGAGCTGCATCATCCAACCTGGGAAGATTCAACCTATTTAACCACAAAGAGATGTCACCCTTGGATTTTGATAAATAAAGCTCTTCATAGTATTCTTTAAATCTATCATTAATAGCTTTAGGATTAATTAGAATCTCGCCAGATTTTGAACGTATTTTATGTATAGCCCTACTGGCCTGTAAACCACGTAGTTGCCTAGAAAGAAGTTTATGCGGTTTATCGCCAAATTCAAAATGTTTTTGTTTGACCCTAATAAGTTGCTGACTTACTATATTTGAAAGGATAGAACTGTGCTCATATTTTAATTTAAGGATTTCTTGAAATAGGGAGGGACAGGAGGAGGCCTTGTGAGCTTCTTCTAAACGTGTTAAATCACTTTCAATTTCTGTAAACGCTTTCTACGTTCTTTTCTCAAAGACGATTCAAAAGATATAATGTGCCCACGTAATACAGCTTTAAAAGTTTCCCACAGTACTGAATCTGTCACATCATGTTTGTCGTTAGTTTCTAGAAAATCCAAGATTCAAGAAGTCATGAAATGGGAAAAAGAGGAGTCAGATAAAAGCAGTGGAGAAAAACGCCAGAAATATGTTTGTCTAGTGTGGCACAGATCCAAAACCAGAGAAGTCGGAGCGTGGTCTGAGATTAACATGTTATCATAATTTGAAAAGACCACATTGGAAATCAGTCCATCAGAGTCCAGCAGAAAATAGTCTATTCTGGAGTAAGATTTGTTGTAAGAGTAGTCCCTTCCTGACAGGTTGCATAGTCTCCAGATGTCAACAAGATTGGTTGAGCGCATCATAGAGTTTATAACATTAGAAGAAGTAAAGACTTGGGATGTATGGGTTGATCTGTCCAAATGTGCATCATGTACACAGTTAAAGTCACCACCTGCTATCACATGAGTTTCAGAGAAATTGGGTATTAAATTTAATATTTGTCGAAAAAAGGAGGGGCTGTCAAAATTGGGACCATAAACATTCAGGAGTGAGACATGATATGAGTAAATGTAGCCAGTCACCAGAAGAAAATGAACACTAGGGTCCCTTACGGTGGAAAGATGTTTGAAGGGAATAGTCCTTATAATCAGAATAGCCACTCCTCTGGCATTACTAGAAAATGTCGTTTGGTAAATCTGGTTAGCCCAGCTGCATCTGAGCATTTTTTTCTTTTTCTGGTTTGATGTGTGTTTCCTGCAGAAAAACAATATCAGCAGCTAGAGATTTTAAGTGGGAAAACGTTTTTGCTCGTTTGAGCAGATGTCCCAATCCACGCACGTTCAAGCTTATGAATTTAATGCCACTATTATGCAAGGATGAATTAGGGTACATTCCAAGAAAGAAAAATAGCAGTGCGTAGACAGATTGCCCTTGTGTAACATTTAGTAACCGAACAGGTAACAAAAAACAGAAAAAATAACAATATTTCTGTCATGACACACTACACTAGGCAGACCCAGATGCTGGAACCCGGAAGGAGGACAGGAGGAGGATGAAGGTAAGTAATGGAATTTAATTTTTTCCAGAGGTAAAGTAGTTTAGTTGTGGCAGTAGGGCGGCTTGGCAGGAGAGCCGTCGAGGTTTCCGGAGTGTGACTTGCAGTTCGGCGTTGACACGCGATGAGAGGGAAGCTTCGGCTGCGGCTCTTGACGTGGCTGGAGGTTCGGCTGTGGCTCGGACTTGAGGCTTGGCGTTTGGATGAAGCTCTGTGGAGAGGTTGGTAGCTTCGGGTGAAGTTCTGCTCGGTTTGTAGCTGATTCGGGGCGTCCACTCGTGGGCATGAGAGTCCTGGACACAGGATAGAGACACGTGAGACAATGACTAAGATACTTGGCATGAACACTGAGGTAAGACCAGACTAGCACCATCAGGGTTAACGAACTGGCGATGACTGATGATCCTGGAGCTCCTTAAGAAGGTCTGGTCGGGTGATGAGTAGAGTGGGCACAGCTGTGATGAATCAGTGGCCAAGCAGAGAGGGGAGGGGGAGGAGCTGACAGAGGCACCATGACAATTACCCCCCACCCACCATCCCACTTTCCCAGACAAAGTGAGAATATACACCTGACATACTCACGTAGTGCTTGCAGGAACATGCAGAGCGACTAATATAACTTTGGAGAGCCCCCACCCCCTCTAGAATGAGTCTCCAAGTTACATTACAGAAAAAGAAAAAATAATTTGAACGAAGGAGGCAGTTGTGCAGAGTCAGCCTTCTTGCAAGGAGTCAGCGAACACCTCTGCTTCATGTAGTGAAGAGAACATCTTGATGGCAGACCCATGCCAGACCCGTAGTCTCACAGGGTAGACAAATCCGCTCCGTGCTCCGTTGTCATGGAGACGTTTACGCACGTCAGCAAAGGCCCGGCGCTGTTTCATCACCTCAGCCGGGTAATCCGGAAAAATGTGGATGGATTTATCCTTGTAGCGAAGAGGGAATTTCTGACGGGCAAGTTGTAGAATTCTTTCCTTTATGTGAAGATGGCGAATCTGCACCAGAATGCGCGGGCGGCCATCCACAGCAGGGACTCGGGCGCCCACACGGAAAGCATGATCCACCTCCACTGGCCCGCTGAAATTATCCGCGCCCAGGAGTTCAGGTAGAAATTTGGAAACAAATTCCGCTGCGCGCCCATTTTCAAGCTTCTCCGCCAGGCCAATGATTCTGATATTGTGTCGACTGGAGCAAGCCTCCAGATCTTATAATTTCTGATGGAGAGTCTAATTCTCTGAGCGAAGCATAGTGAGCGTTTTCTCAGACAGTGAAAGGCGATGGTCATGATCAGAGCTAGCTTCTTCAACCTCCTGTATCCGAGCCCTGAGATTTGCAAGAGATGCTTGGGTTGCAGCAAGTGATGCCTCGAGCTTGTTAAATCTCTCATTCATTGTTTTATTCATGCTCTGAATTGCTGAGAGGACGTCTGCAGACTCTGGGTCCGGGCAATCCGGTCCACTAGCTGAGTCAGAGGCTAGCTCGGCGTGGTCGGGTAGCTCAGGCGGCAAAAACACGTCTACTCCCTAGGCGTTCCCATTCGCACCCCCAAAAGCACTTCTCTCTTATCGGGCTACACCACTCGAGTGCGGCTACTCCCCTGCACAGCTGCTGATGGGCAGACAGCTGAAGACAACACTGCCACAGCAGCCTGTGACTCTTCTCCCAAGATGGCCAAATATGAAACAATTCAAAACCAAACAGAGACGGTACAAAGCAAACCAGTAACGCCAGTACGATCGGCGTCGCCGGGTCCGTCCTCTGATGGTTCTTCAAACAGGTCAAACCGTATGGCTGCAAAGAGAGAAGAAAGAAGGAACAGTTGTACAACATGCAACTACACCTAGGTTATACATTATTGACACTGATGAAGGTCAGATTCGGTGCAACCGCACACATGTGAGACCTCTGTGTTCTCCGGAAAGGTCAGAGCTAAGTGTGTCAACACAGCAGACTGGAGTGGAAGAAAATGCAGGTCGAGAATCTAGCATACCTAGTCATGACACACAGGACACTGGACGAGTGTTCCGGGGAAAAAAAAGGTTGTATGGAAATTTGTGTTTGGTTAACAGAAATATGAGGAAGTTTTTGTTTGATTAACAGAAAAAAAAGAAGTAAGACAGATAAGTTGAAAAAAGCTAATGTTACTTGATACCCTAGATAGTGGGAATGTTTTATGTTTCAGAATGGAATTGTTAGTGTTAATAAAGAGAGAGTGTTCTAACTAAAAAGGGGAGGTGTTTGATAAAGTGAAGTGGAATTATTGTTTGGTGTGTATGTATCCAGTCCGACGGAAAATTAAGGGACACAGAATAAACCACTGACGTGAGAGCAATGCGTGGTCTGGCTGACTGAGGTAGACGGGCCAGGAAGTTGTGATTAGCGCAATGACCAAAGTTTCTCGGCGGATGGCGACCGGAGGACAAAAATGACTTGATGGAGTTGGTGTTCTCATCATGGATGATCCAACGCATGCCACGGTGAATGTATCTCCAACAGGGCTGGTAGGATGTCTGGGTGTTGGAGCAGCGCTGGTGGTGGATCGAGTGGAGAAGAGCGAAGCTTGGTAAAGTCAGCGACAGAGTACTGGAGCAGGGCTGTCAATGGATGCTTGAGAAAAGACAGGATGATCCAGACGACTAGAATCCAAACACAAATGATCCACATTGTTGCAGTCTTGGGAGTAAGAAGCAGGTAAGCTAGCTCACACATATGTAGGCCTTTACTAGACAAAAATATATATCCAAATTAAACTCTACTGAAGAATGCAAGTGTCTCAGAATAAGTACCCCCACCCCCCACACACAGTGGGGTATTGGGGGATTATTCACATTCCTTATTGGTCATTCCTGATAATATCCATGCAGTGGAAGAAAAAAGTATTTGATTCCTTGGTAATTTTGTAGTTTTATCTGTGTGGCAGTTTCCTCTGTCTGAAACTCCACACAGGAACACACATACGGGGCTGCCGAACACTGGCGCCAACCTCCCACCAGAGGCAAGGTGGGGTTCAGTGTCTTGCCCAAGGACACTTCGACACATGGGCGTGCAAGGCGGGAATCGAACCTGAAATCTTACGATCATGGGTCGACCGCCCTACCGCTGCACCACGGCCGCCCCTGTTGACTGTGTCAACAGCCTGGACATTATGTCCTAGACTGTGATGGGGTTGGAGTGATCAAGCCATCCCTAACGGCGGACCGGTCAAACCAATCCAGAAAGTCGACTGCAAACTAGTTGCTGATCCAAACTCAGAGGGGTTCAGTCTGTGGCTCAAATGTGGTTCGGATTCACTCCGACCAGGTTCGCAATATTGAAAGCTTGCTAATTCAGCAATTGTGTGGCCTTTATGGAATTGCAAAGTCAAGAACCATCCAGCTTGCAACAGCCAGTGAGAGCACTTTGACCACACTCGTGCTTACCCCAGCTCTTGTACTCTTATAACACAACGTCTCATCAGGCTGTTGATGAGGCCCCTTTTCTCTTCATGTCTGATCAAGAGCCAAGGCTCCCAGTGGTCTTTTTGCTGGGTCGAGTGCAGGAGTCTGTTGGTGGCAGTATTCATGAGTGGCTCCGAGAACACCAGGCCAGTTTAGACATTGCCTTTCAGAGTGCAAGGGAGCGGTTACAGGTGGCTGCAGATTGCCGGAAGAGAGCCCACAATCAAGACGTAAGGGATCCTCCCTTACAGAAGGCCAATTGGTCCTGCTGAGGGTGGTGTATGGGGATTTCAAAAGATCCAGGGCCTGAGGACCTCCAGAAGCGCACAAGGTCCTGAGAGCACATAAGTTTGAATGATTCATCTCCACCTGCAGAGGGGAGTACTAAGGCCGAACAGGTCCAAACTGGTCGGACACAGGCTCCATCTCTGCCCTGGTACCACCTCCTCAGCCCTGACCAGAAGACGAATTTGTTGAAGAGGACTTGTCTGATTTCGGTCTGGCTCCCTCACATCACCTCAAGGGCAAGAAGTGTGCCTCAATCTGGCACAGCCTGAAGTTAGTCCACAGACTGAGGTTAGAGTGTCCATTTCCGCCTGCAGTGTGACACCAGCTGTAGATGCTGAGTCCTTTGTTGCTGGGCCTAGGGAGGTACCAGTACGTAGAACAACCATCAACCTCCAGTGCAGTTGAAGCCTTCTTTAGTCCATGAAACTAATTGGTCCATCGTCAGAGCGATAATACAATTGGGCAATGGTGGTGGGGGTGAGGGGGTTGTAGCAGCAGTCTGTGCAGCTGCAGTCAATGCTCTCATAACCCTGACTATCTGGGGAGGATATAAAAATGGTTTGGCTCACCCTATAGGCATGTGATGCACAGTGCCCTGCCCCACCTACTTCCTGGTTGTCAGCACACTGGTTGTTTGGTCATCAAACAGAGCACTCTGGAGCAGCTACCCAGGTTTGCTAAGCACCCTCATGGATCCCTTTCCTCCAGCCATTCAGGTGTAGACAAGGTACCACTGCTGTTTCGGGTTGCTGTTTTTGATTTGATTGATTTTTTTGTGGCACTGCGCAGTGCTTAAGCACAATGTGTCGGGCGAATAAGGTGAATAAGTGAGCGACCTTGGGAGCATTTCGGGCAGATAACTCAGGCAGTGCATTTACTTTGGTTACGCCCCTAGGGCGGTTCAGTTAATCAACTCACCTGTTTAGCGTCCTATTTAAGTCCAGGTGTGTAAGCTGTTCATCCTCCTTTCCTGCAGCACTGCGTTTGTCGCCGGTTCTCCATGCTTGCTGTTTTCCTTCTCATTTTCAGTGTCATGATGTCCTCCCCCCGTTCTTTTTGGATTGTTGATCTCCTGTCATGATCTCACAAGACTTGGCAGACTCAAATGCTGGAACCCGGATGGAGACAAACAGTTTTGACAAACAGTTTGTTCTTCAGCAGTATTTCGAGGACAAGGTGGACAGTAAGGTTATTAGAGTAAATGAGAATGTCATCCAGGTACACGAAAGCAAATCTATTGAGAAAATCGTGGAGAACATCGTTCACTACGGGCATGACCAGGTATTCATAATGGCCTAAAGGTATATTAAAGGTGGTTTTCCATTTGTCGCCCTCGCAAACGCAGACCAAATGATATGCATCGCGGAGGTCTAACTTAGAAAAGATACGGGCCTCCTGGATGGAGTCGAAAACGGAGTGAATAAGCAGGAGAGAATACTTGTCCTTAATGGTAATCTGATAGTAGTAGTGGACACAGAGCCTTAAAGATTTATCTTTTTTCTCCACAAAGAAGAAACCAGCACCAACCAGAGAGGAGAAAGGACGGATGTGACAGAGAGAGATGGCTTCTTGGATATAATTCTTCATGGTGAGCTTTTCCGGGCCGGACAGATTGAATAATTTCCCTTTGGGGAGGGGAGCGCCATTAAGGAGTTCGATTGCACAGTCATAGGGCCTATGGGGAGGCAAAGCACTGGCTTTGGTTTTACAAAACATTGACTTGAGGTCATGATAACAATAGGGTACGTTGGACAAGTCAATGTTTTCACCAGCAGGATCGAAAGAAACAGATGTAGGAGGAATAGCGGAATGTAAACAATTTGCCATACAAAAGGTACTGCAATTGGAAATACGCGTGGACCAGCCTATTTGAGGGTTATGCAGCTGAAGTCAGGAAAACCTCAATATAACGGGAGTCTGAGGAGACTGCGTGATAAAAAATCTGTGGTATTACCTGTAGTTACCGGAAGTGAGGATGGGAATCGGTTTGGTTCGATGCGTGATCCTAGAGAGTTGTTGCCCACCAAGCCCAGCGGCATTGATGGGGGACTCAAGAGGTTCAACAGGTAACTGGAGTTGCTTGACAAGATTAAGATCAATGAGGCTGTGTTCGGCACCAGAATCAATAAACGCAGTGGTGATGAGGTGCGCCCTGGCCCGGGGGCCGGTTGTTCTTTGCCTGCTGCCGTGTGGCGTTGGGGGGTTCTGGCTGCCGCTCCTGCTGCGGCGGGGGTCTTGGACGTGGGGATGGCTGGACGCTCCCCCTCCTTCTTTTCACATTCCATCATCCATTTAGAAGAACATAAACACTCACCTGATTACAGGTGTTAGCTCACCTTTACACTAATAGTTTGCATGATTGAATGAATGAAATATTTCACACTAGTTGGTTTGAAGGCATAAGTATGCGTGTGTGAACATTATCTGTATTGTGTATATGTTGACATGTGGGCATTTTTGCAGCTAACAGGTGTGTTTATAACATTTGAGTGTGTGTGGACAGGCCCCGCCCTTTGATATTTGTACTACATTTGAACCTTGCCGTAATGATAAACATCCAGTAAAGTTGTTGCTCTAGGCTGCTTCATGGTTTTATCCCCCTCTCCTTTTATCACCCTCCTATCCCCCTCTCTCTAACATCCCTCTCTCTTCTTCCCTCCTTTCCTTTTCCGTCTGGTCCAACACCAAAGATGTTCAAATATGATGGAATTTAATAAGGTTTGGCTTCAATTACAAAAGGGGTTTATTCAGACATACCTCTGGTTTGTCAGCAGATTCATAACCCCTGTTGTTAAAGTAAAATATGACCAACACAAGAGGCCCTCAGCTCTCATCTGTTTGCCCAGCTGTTGGACAGGACAAGTTTAAAAAAAATAAAAAATAAAAAAATAGAATCAATAAATGCTATTTGGTGTTATATTACGGCTGGTTCCACATTAACTGTAGTTTCTTGTTGGAATCTGAGCTCTGATGGTCTTCTATGGTGAATACACAAATAGAACCTTCTCTTTAAACTCACTACTTGATTTCTCTTTCTCAGAGTTGTTCTTAATAGCACTTTTATTCAATTTATCTTAAGTATTCTAAACTGATCAGTTCTAATTTATTTATATTCCATTCCATTCCAGTGTTTCACAGCCCAGGGCAATACATCCGTGCCTGGCCAGTTAGCCAGCTTCTAACTTCAGTGAGTTAACTTCGCCGGTGCGGCGTCCTCGTCATCACTCTGCGGATCCTCTTGGACTTTACGGCTGCTATGCATTATATGCCGGGAATTTTACCTGCTGTCTCACTGCTCTTAATCTGGACAACTTCTCTACAGACTATCTGGATTTTACACGGACTTGTAAATACACCCGCTAGCGTTAGCCCGGTGCTAGCTCCGGTCTGCCAGAAGAGCATGTTTCTGCAGCCAAACTCCACCTCTGCTCTCTGTTGGAACAACTGCCGCCCGCCTTCACATGAAACTGTTTCACATCGCCGTCTTCAACACCGCGGGTCTGGACGTTCATTTTCCTACAGTTTGGCATCCCAGAATAGTATCCCATCTCTCTGGTCATGTCGCCGTCCACAGATTTCCCCTTTACGTCATCACAACAAAAGGCAGAGGAATCTGGCCAATCTGCGTCCCCTCCCTCGTCACTCTCAGCCAATCACAAAACAGCGTTCTATTAAACTCTGTCTTCTCAACACCCGCTCCCTCAACAAAAAGGCTCTCATCTTAAATGAACTTATCATGGACAAAAAACTTGATTTTCTCTGTTTAACTGAAACCTGGCATAAACCTCTGGATTACTTCTGCCTCAACCAAGCCACTCCTTCAGGATACACCTACATTGAAAATGCCCGCACGGATGGCCGTGGTGGGGGTACCGCTGTCATTTATAAAAAGGACATTAAAATCACTGCCATCTCCATGCCAAAAACAGACTCCTTTGAACATACGGTCTTTAAACTACCTGGCCCCACCCCCCTTGTCACTGCTGTAATCTATCGACCTCCCAAACCAAACGCCACCTTCCTCTCTGATCTGACTGATTTTCTGACCCAACTCTCTGCCATATCACCATCCATCCTCCTTATTGGTGACTTCAATTTTCATATTGATGACTCACAATCTAAACCTGCTTCAGATTTCTTGGATTTACTGCAGTGTTTTAACATCATTCAACATGTCAATTTCCCCACTCACATTCATGGTCACATTTAGATCTCATCTGCACAACTGGCATCTTGGTTTACAATCTTTCCAGTCAAAATCTTCACATATCCGATCACCTAGCCATAAGCCTGGACATTGAATTTTCTCTCCCTGCACCTATAATCAAGCGTAAAATAACCTTTCGTAACCTTAAATCTGTCTCTCCTGATGTACTGTCAGCCTCCCTTGCTGCTAAATTGTCCGTCTCTCCTCCTCCCCAGTCTAACAATCCTACCGAACATGTAAACTTCTACAATAGCACCCTCTCCTCCTGTCTTGACCAGTTGGCTCTACTAAAACGAAAAATGTTTCCTTCACCAGCACAGCACCTTGGTACACCACTGAACTCCGCACCATGAAATCCCGCAAACGACAGCTTGAGAGACTGCATCACAAAACTGGACTAACTGTACATCTCCAGATGTACATGGATTTCACTCACCAGTACAAGAATGCCCTCAATATTGCCCGGTCATCCTATTTTTCCAACATCATTCATACCAACTCCAATAATCTAAAAACTTTGTTTTCCACCATAAACAAAATCCTGAAGCCTAATGATAACTCCTCTTCATCTTTCACCGTGTCACTTTGTTTACTATTTTTTGTTTGGTGTGGGAATTTGGGAAAGTGTCTTCACAGAGTCTTGTACTTGCAATCTGTACATCATGTTTTTCCTCAAACTGTATGGGGTTGATAAAAGTAAATTGTAGTCTTGAAGAAGACCATTTTGAACATCACTATCTAGGTGCAAAACTGGGAAATTTAAACTGTGAATATTATAATCCAGAGGATTAAATAAAAATCAACAGTAGCTTTACCTTCTCCTCCTTGCATCTAAATATACGCAGTATTAAAAAACACCATGATGACCTACTTTCACTGCTGGCAACTATAGGTCACAATTTTGACATAATAGGCTGCAGTGAAACCTGGATTAATGAAGCTGCTTATTTAGATCTTTACAACTTAGATGGATATACACTGTTTTGCAAAAATAGAGCTGGTAAACCTGGTGGAGGAGTTTGCCTGTATGTGAGCTCCTCATATTCAGTAAGGGAACGAACAGACATTATACTGGATGATGGTTTTTCTGACTCAATATTTCTAGAACTAAAACATAATAATGCAAAAAGTATTGTTATTGGAGTAATATATCGCCCACCAGACTCTGATTATGACCTATTTAGAGACAAACTTGAAAACATTCTTCTCCACATAAACCAAACGAACATAAATTGTCTTATTATGGGTAATTTCAATATAGATCTATCCAAGGACAATAAAACCAATAATGACTTTATTAATACTCTTTTCTCCTCATCCTTTTTCCCAAAAATCAATAAGTACACCAGAGTTACGGAAAAAAGCAAATCCATTTTGGACAACATGATAACTAATACAGTAAATATTGAATATAAATCAGGGGTTGTATACTCAGACATTACAGACCATTATCCTATTGCATGCTATATGGAACTAAATAAAAAACCATCAATCCCACGTACAAGGAGAAAAGTGAAAGTTGTAAACACCCAAACTTTAGCAAACCTAATCAGTCACCTTCAGACCAAAAGGTGGGATGCAGTATTCAACACCACAGATCCAGAATCTGCATATAATTCATTAATTGAAGAATTAACTGACTCAATTAGCATAACAATCCCAGAAAAAACAATTAGACAAAAAGACATAAAAGACATAAAACCTTGGATAACCAAGGGAATACTAAATTCAATCAAACAAAAGAATAAATTGTACAAAAAGTATATAAAAAAACCAAATACCCAAAATAAATCAACTTACATAAAATATAAAAACAATCTAACAAAACTATTACGAATAAGCAAACAAAATCATTTTACTACACAACTGAAGGTTGCATCTGGAGATCAAAAAAAGTCTTGGAGGGTGTTAAATGACATTCTCAGCCGCAGAACAAAAACTACAGTCATCCCTGATGCCTTAGAGCAGTGTTTTTCAACCTTTTTTGAGCCACGGCACACTTTAGCCTTGACAAAAATCCCGCGGCACACCAGCATCCCCCAAAAAAAAAAAAAAAATAATAAAATAAAGCAAAAACTCAGTCTGCATTGATCGACAGCCGCCCCCCCGCCCTCCGGAATCTCACGGGCATTTTCATGATAATTGTGGCAGAAAAAGCTGGAAGTTGCAGCTGTTTTTTCTAAAAGTTGTATTAAAAGTTAAGTTAAAAGATTCAAAAACTGTTTGATGTGTGTTCCTTGTTTAAAGACGTTAAGAGGAGAGGCTCATTGTGCGCTCATTGTCGTTCTAACCCAATGCATCATGGGAGATGTAGTGCCCTAAATCCGCCGACCGCAGAAAGACCAGCTTCTCTGAGCTTCATGGTTTTGTTCTCTTGTTCCACGGTCTGACACCGGATTCTGTGGAAAGCTACACCGCTAAAGACGAGCTTTAGCTGGTATTTTTGTTAGAACTGAGAGACTTTTTGAGTTAAATCTAAACAAGGAAGTGAAGACTTTAACCACTTCTGATTGGTCAGACTGATGACATGTGATTCAGCCTTCAAGAATGATTGGTGGAGACAGTTAAAGGGGCGGCACTGGTATAGCTAACAGGTATAGCTGCAGCTAAATCGCTGTATCTTCATTCTTATCAAAATGTATTTAATAGAATCAAATAAACACAAAGAAAAAATAATTTTATGATCTTTTATATTCCTAACTCCTCAGTGTTTTATCAGGGGCCTGTTTGGATGAACAAAGAGCTGATTTCCTGCAGATGGGAAATGTTGTTAGATCAGTTAATGAGGGCAATTTCCCACGGCACACTTGACCATCTCCCACGGCACACTAGTGTGCCGCGGCACACTGGTTGAAAAACACTGCCTTAGAGCAATGTCAATCAAACAATCTCAGTTTACCTGATATTTTTAACAATTATTTCTGTTCAGTTGGGAAAAGTCTCTCTCAAAACATTCATCCACCAGGTGGTACTAATTACAATGTTTATCTTCAGGGAAATTACCCAAATTCATTCTTTCTAAAACCAACCTGTAAAACAGAAGTGGTGAATATTATAAACAAGCTAAGATCGTCCTACACAGTTGGCGCTGATAACATAAGTAGCAACATCATCAAAGCCATAGTAAATGAAATTGCAGAACCTCTCGCTTACACCATTAATCTTTCATTAACACATGGCAAAGTCCCAAAAATTACTAAAATAGCTCAAATAATACCCATATATAAGT
This sequence comes from Oryzias curvinotus, assembly GCA_023969325.1. Classification (NCBI taxonomy): domain Eukaryota; kingdom Metazoa; phylum Chordata; class Actinopteri; order Beloniformes; family Adrianichthyidae; genus Oryzias; species Oryzias curvinotus. Next base: position 29,243,429 of record CM043716.1, read on the forward strand.
CTGGGGACAAAAATGATACTAAAAATTACAGACCCATATCAATACTGCCTATTCTTTCCAAGGTATTTGAGCGAGTTGTGTACTCAAGATTATCAGACTATTTTGTAAAACACAATGTATTAGTGCCACAACAATATGGCTTTAGGAAAAACAGCACCACGGGTATGGCTATCTTAGATCTTGTAGAAAAAATTAATGACGCCTTTGAAAGAGGTGAATATGGTATTGGGGTTTTTCTGGATCTTTCTAAGGCATTTGACACTATAGATCATGAAATCTTACTCAGCAAATTAAGGCATTACGGGGTCAGGGGATTAGCGCTCCAGTGGTTCAGGAGTTATATCTGTGGAAGAGAGCAATATGTAAAGGTTAATGAACAAAAATCACAAAAACTCAACAGTCAAACGGGTGTACCACAAGGATCCATATTGGGACCACTTCTTTTCATAATTTATATAAATGATTTTGTTTTCTGTTCTGGAGCCATCCACAAAATACTTTTTGCAGACGATACTAGTTTATTCATGTCACATAGAAATATCGACCTATTGGAAAAACTCTTAAATGAACAACTAGTAAAAGTAGATACTTGGTTCAAATGCAATAAATTGTCATTAAACACGAGCAAAACTTTTTTTTTTATCATATTCCACACATCCAGACACAAATCCACCTACAGGAAATTGAACATAAATATAGATGGGCAATCTCTTCAACAGGTGGACTCGATTAAATTTCTTGGAATCCATATAGATCAATTTATAAATTTTAAAAAACACATAGATCAGGGGTCGGGAACCTTTTTGGCCGAGAGAGCCATAAACGCCACATATTTTTAAATGTAATTTAGAAAGAGCCATACAATAATGTAGCGTCCCTGTCCCACACTGAGGCACGGAGACTGAACCTCTTTTAAGGTTATTTATTCTGGTTACTGCAGACCGCAACAAACACCGGACAATTAATTCATCAACTCCTGAATCTCTCCCGCTGAGACGAGAGCGCTTCTCCCAACTTTATATTCCCTGCTCCCGCTCCAGTCCTCCCATTTCCCTTATTCGGTCCATAGCTGAACCCCATTGGTCCAAACTACCTAACAACAGGCTGAGTGACAGAACTGAGAGCCAATCAGATCTCTGCTTGATGCGTTTGATGAACTCCTGAACTTTTAACGCGGCCCAACAGCGGACCCAACTCAGTCCGCAACAATATGTTTAAAACTAAAAATAGATGTGAATGTGAGCATTTGATGTAATTTCAACATTTTTAAAGTACAATAAATCTGTGGATTCTTTTTAATAACATGGTTATGCTGTTGCTAATAAATGATGAGTATTTCTCGTGGTGGTTTTGCTGATGGTCTAGTCTGGTTGATACGTGGTGAGTTTCTGCTTCATGCAGACGTTGAGACTTTAAACGTAGGTCTGAATGTTCTGGAGATGTGAGAAAGACTCACATGCAGACGTGGAGCCAAACACACACTCACACTGCAGTGAGTGACGGGCAGCGGGTTTTACGTTTTTACAATACCTGTGCGATTCACCTGCTGCCTGTGAGGAAGAAAGCAGAGGGTGGGGGGCACCCCCACCCTCTGCTTTCTTCCTCACATCCCGTCCCCGCATCTGCGCGCTCTTTCTCAGAGATGGGAGCGCGCAGGTTTAGGCACGGCAATTAATAGGTTTCCTGCTGGAATAAACTCTGTGAAATAATAGATAATAGTAAATTGATAATGCTGGCGCAGATTTTTCTCTCCAAGCACCGCTACTACTGCGCGCCCCTCTGGCATCGCAGCGCACGAGAAGGACTAGTCTAATGAAAAAAAAAATGGTATAAATAAAGATTTGTCTGCGAGCCATACGTGACCATCAAAAGAGCCATATGTGGCTCGCGAGCCATAGGTTCCCGACCCCTGACATAGATGAACTAGTTAAAAAATTATCCAAACTTGTTGGTTTATTCTATAAGATTCGGCACATGCTCCCATCAGAAGCATTGCTAACATTGTACAGATCCCTGTTTGAGCCTCACCTGAATTACTGTAACATCATATGGAATAACACATATTCTACCTACACGGCAAAACTCCTGATTACACAAAAGAAAGCAATAAGAGCAATAACCTGGTCCACGCCAAATTCCCCAACGGATCCACTCTTCCACAGATACAGCCTCCTTAAGTTACCGGAACTCAACACATATCATAATGCACAACGTACAGTGTTGTTAATAAATTAAATAGTCGTTTGTGTGACCTCATACCACTTTTTTTGCCCTCTTATCACCATGACACCAGGGGAAAGCATATGCTAAAAGGCAAAAACAGAAAATTAAAATGTACAAGCTTCTCTGTCTGTACTAGAGGTCCACAAACTTGGAATATTTTAGAAAATGACGTTAAACAGTCTGCAACAATACACATGTTTAAAAGGAAACTGAAATTGTTATTATTGTCAACATACTGTAAAAATGCTGCTCCAACCGAAACCATCTATTAACGTGTTTGTGATTTCTTTCTGTCTGTTGACACTTATATGGCTACACGCCAGAGTTTATGTTGTTCAAATTCATTGTCCCTATTGTCTAACACTTTCCACTATATTACCATCATTTCTCTCATTCTATTAGTATATTTTATTTATGAAATTATTTTTCTTTTCTTTTCCTTCCGCCACTCATCTTTTGTATATTTATGCTTGTCTAAAATGCTGGACCCCTAATAATAAGCAGCTGCTTCTGGGATGTCCATTTTTTCCACAGTCTGTATTGTCAGATTTGTTGCTTTTGACGCATTGTGGAAAAATAAAAATTGAAAAATTGAAAATTGAAAAATTGAAAGTGCAACTCCTTCCTGTCCCACTTCCAATCCAAAATCGACACAATCTACAGCTCCCTCACTCCTAATCCAGACCCCCCTCCAGAAACTTTAGCCCCTTCCTCCAGTCTGCAGCTCTCTGAATTCTCTCCAGTTTCCTCTGTGGAAATCGGCAAGCAGCTGATAGCTATCAAAGCCTCCACCTGCACTCTGGACCCCATTCTCTCCACCCTTGTTAAAGGTTGCTGTCCTATCATCTCTCCACTCATCACAACAATAATTAACTCTTCACTGTCCTCTGGTACTGTGCCCCAGTCTCTCAAACTGGCTGCTATAACCCCCATCCTGAAAAAACCTGGTCTTGACCCTGATAATATTGCAAATTTCCGTCCCATCTCCAACCTGCCATTTCTGTCCAAAATACTTGAACGAGTGGTTGCCTCCCAGCTCAAATCACACCTAAACTCAAATAATCTGTTTGAACCCTTTCAATCTGGTTTTCGGAAACAACACAGCACTGAAACAGCTCTGCTCAAAGTCTCAAATGACATCCTCCTCTCCTCCGACTCTGGACAGCTCTCCATCCTCATTCTTCTGGACCTCACTGCAGCATTTGACACCATCAGTCACTCCATCCTGCTCTCCCGTCTCAAGAACGGTCTCAACATCACCGGCTCTGCTCTATCCTGGCTTCAGTGCTACCTCACAAACCGTCAACAGTTTATCAAGGGAAACAATTGCTCATCCTCCACAGCTCCTCTGTTGCAAGGTGTTCCCCAAGGCTCAGTGCTTGGCCCACTCCTGTTCATCCTTTACCTCATTCCCCTTGGTGACATCATCCGACAACATGGCTTAAATTTTCACTGTTACACTGATGACATACAACTATACATCTCCACCAAATCCATCAGCTCCACCACTTATTTCACACTCACCCGCTGTCTAACAGACATCAAAACATGGCTTGAGCACAATTTCCTCAAACTTAACTGTGATAAGACAGACATAATCATAATTGGCCCCAAAACCATCACAAAATCCATACAAAATTTTCAGTTAAATTTCAATAACACCACGCTTTCTTCGTCACCAGTCATCCGCAACCTTGGGTTTCTCTTTGACATAAATTTATCACTTGAACAACATGTTAATCAAATCACTCGGTCTGCCTGTTTCCACCTGAAAAATATTGCCCGCCTCCGCTCATCCCTCTCCTTTGCTGCTGCTGAAACCCTCAATCATGCTTTTATTACCTCCCGGTTAGATTATTGCAATAGCATACTCCTTGGTACACCCTCCAGAATAATAAATAAGATGCAATACATTCAGAACTCTGCTGCCCGTCTCCTCACACACACCCGCTCCCGTGAACACATCACCCCCGTCCTTCAAGACCTTCACTGGCTCCCTATCGATTAGCGTATCAAATTCAAAGTTCTCCTCATCACCTTCAAAACCCTTCATAACCTGGCCCCACCATACCTCACCGATCTCCTCCAGCGTCACACCCCTTCCCGCTCTCTGCGCTCGTCCGATGCCAACCTTCTGTCTCTCTCCTGTCGGACTAAGCGCCGAAATTGGGGAGACAGAGCCTTCTCCATTGCTGCTCCAACCCTATGGAACACTCTGCCCCAACATCTCAGAGACTGCACTGACCTCCCAGTTTTTAAAAAATCACTTAAAACTCATCTTTTTAAAATAGCTTTTAATCTTTAAATCTGTCTTCTATGTTTTTATTAATTATTTTATTACATTAGCTCTGTTCTTATTAACTGTTTTTGCTCATGTGTTGTAAAGCGTCTTTGTGTGCCATTTAAAGCGCTATACAAATAAAATTTATTATTATTATTTATTATTATTATTATATATTCATTGCCAAGACTTATACTGCTTTTTCTTTATCTATGCATCGCTTCCTGAGCCTGCGACCCATACTCCCCGGTCAGCACTTCTGTTTCTGGCGGATGATGTGAAACCCTCGACAAAGTTGGATGGCTTCAAAAGTCCACAGTCTCGTCCTGCATCTTCCCTGCAGATCGTTGCCCCTGTACTCCTTGATCTGGAGCTGCAACGACGACGGCACACGGAATTTTGGTCAGGCGCTACAAAAGCCTACCAAACCCAGAGTTTGGGTCCTTGTGTGGAGTTTCAATCAGGGGACACGGCCACATTGACCAACATTGATTTTTCATCAAAAGACCTTCACAACTCTTGCTGAAGGCCCTTATCCTGCCTGGTAACAAAGAACAGCTGAAATATGATTGGTTAAATGCTCCAATGTGAAAATACATCTGTCTGGAAGCAGCAGAACCATCATAAATACAATAAAAGAGAATGGACAGACCATTTGGAATGATTTAATGAGTATGCATGGACAAAATATAATGAACAGGTGATTCAGGTATTTTTTCTAGACCTTCAGAGAAGGGCTTGGAGGCCCTAAAGCCCCACCCAAATGTCAAACGTAAAACTAAATGTTGCATGCATATTGTTTTGTTTTTGGAGTCATGCTGAATCAGTAGTTGGTAAATTCAACATATTGGGCTCATGTGTTTGTAAATCTGACTGAAACAAAGTGCCTCATCAGCCACTAACTCAACAGTGCATTACTGGTCTGTAGTGATGGTATTTACCTTGGTGCTCTTCCATCTCTGGGTTATCACAACTGGTAATGTACACTGCAGACAATATAAACTGTAACACAACAAACAGTTGAGTTTGACTGTTGCAAGCTAGGAAAACGTGAGGAAACTACATCACTGCAATCACCATCTTTATACCTAAACTAATATTTACACATCTGTCTTGAGAAGGTCAGGTACAGGTTGTTAGATTAGATTAGATTAGATTAGATGAGATGAGATTAGCTTTATTGTCATTGTGCATAGTACAATGAGATTTAAGCATCGCCATCAGTGCAAGTACAGCAAGGAAGGGAAAAATAATAAAAAACATCATAATACAATAAAATCAATCAAACAAACAAACAGTATGTGCAAGTAACAGTATGTACAGTAAGTGTACATATACATTATACACATATACATTACAAGTGCAATATCAACTGTAAACTGTAATGAAGAGTGCAGAAATAATTGTGCAAAATTGCGTATGGAAACTGTGTGTAAACATGTCAAAAGTGCGAGAGGTGGGTAGAGAGTTGACACTGTGGACAGAGAAGTAAACAGGAATATGGATTTTATCTATGCATTTGGGAATTGAGGATTGTTATTGCCTTTGGAAAGAAGCTGTTTTTGAGTCTGTTCATTTTGCTTCTGATGCCTCTGTAGCGCCTCCCACAGGGCATCAGGTTGAACAGGTCTGAGCCAGTGAGACAGCACGCGGAGTAGATGTCCGTCAGGGTGGGGAGAGGGCACCCAATGATTTTCTGAGCCGTCTCTACGACTCTTTGCAGTCTCTTTTTATCAGCTGCCAAACCAAACAGTTATGCAGTGCGTGAGCAGGCTCTGGATGGATGACTGGTAGAAGGTCAGCAGCAGGCTGGTATTAATTTTGTTCTTCCTGAGGACCCACAGGAAGTGCAGACGCTGCTGAGCCTTCTTGATGATGGCAGTGGTGTTGGCTGTCCAGGAGAGGTCGGCAGAGATAGTGATGCCAAGAAACTTGAAGGTGTGGACCCTCTCCACGTGCTTCCCATGAATAAGGAGGGGGAATGGGTCCACGCCATGTTTCCTGAAGTCGACTATGATCTCCCTGGTTTTGCTGGTGTTCAGGGTGAGGTTGTTCTCTGAGGACCAGGTTGTCAACTTCAGTTTGTCGTCGCCAAACTTGATGATGCAGTTGTTGTTGTGGGCTGGGCTGCAGTCATAAGTGTAGAGTCAGTACAGCAGGGGGCTTAGCACACAGCCCTGTGGGGCGCCGATGCTCCATGTGCGGGTGGAGGAGTGGTGGGGGCCAAGTCTTACAGTCTGTGTTAGGTTTGTGAGGAAGTTGTTAATCCAATTGTATGTGAGGGGTGGGAGGCCAAGAGTGAGCAGTTTATTGCAGAGTCTGTCCGGGATTATTGTGTTGACCGCAGAACTGTAATCCACAAAGAGCATCCGGACGTAGCTCTGCTGCTGCTCCAGGTGGTTCAGCGCGGAGTGGAGAGCCACGGCTACGGCGTCCTCTGTGGATCTGTTCTTAAGGTATGCGAACTGGTGGGTGTCCAAGTCAGTGGGGAGGTGGTCTCTGATGTGCAGGAGCATCAGCCTTTCAAAGCACTTCATTATGACAGGCGTGAGGGCCACTGGGCGATAGTCATTATGGCTGGTGGTAGGAGACGTCTTTGGCACAGGGATTAGGGTTGCCAATTTCAGGCAGGATGGGATTACTGGCTGGGCCAGGGAGAGGTTAAAGATCTTGGTAAAGGTGGGGGCGAGCTGGTGGGCACACGCCCTGAGCACTTTGCCAGGTACTCCATTGGGGCCTGCAGCCTTCTTGGGGTTTACTGCTAGGAGCACCCGTCTGACGTTGTGCTCCTGCACAGTGAGTGGGGGTGTGCTGGGGCCGGTGGGGATTGGGGGTGGGTCCGGGGTAGAGGGGTGGTGTTGGGTGGTTTCATGGCGAGCAAAGAAGCAGTTAAGCTCCTCTGCCCGTGTAGCATCTGGAGCTGCTGTGGACACATCACAGAACCCCTGAAGTTGGTGATGTCTTGGATGCCTCGGCAAACTTTTCACGGATTATAATCTAATCTAATTTAATCTAATTTTAACTAATATTTACACATCTGTCTGGAGAAGGTCAGGTACAGGTTGTTACATTACTAATTACCTTAACAAAAGGACCTTCTGTAACATGAGCTCACTGTATGTTAACAATAAATAGACAGCACGCCTCGCTGTCTATTTATTGACAGCTGCTCATGATGATAGCAGTCGCTCTGCAACAGCATAATAAACCATCATGAACTGATTGAAATCGACTTTATTGTACATACCTCTGTCTCTTTGTTTCCTTCCTCCTCTTCTTTTCTTTTTTTCCCCTCATGGGCACCATAATGTTTTGGACGTTTTGACAATTTAAGAGGGTGAATCTCAACTACAACGCAACTTCAAATTAGCAGGCATCGTTATGCAGATATATGAATGTGGGCTCATATGTTTCTAATCCAGTGTTTTTCAACCTTTTTTGAGCCACGGCACACTTTAACCTTGACAAAAATCCCGCGGCACACCAGCATCCAAAAAAAAAAAGAGAAACTCATAGTCTGTATTGATCTACAGTCCCTCCACAATCTCACATGCATTTTTGTGATAACTGTGGCAGAAAAAGCTGGAAGTTGCAGCGGTTTTTTCTAAAAGATGTAATTAAAGTTAAGTTAAAAGATTTAAATACTGCTTGATGTGTGCTTGTTGTGGTTTCAAGACGTTCGACAAGGAAGACTCATTGTGCACTGAGAAGGTGTCACTTTAACCCAATGCATCATGGGAGATGTAGTGACAGCAGACAGACTAGCGTCTCTGAGCTTCATGGTTTTGTTCTCTTGTTCCACAGTCTGATACCGGATTCTGTGGAAAGCTACACCGCTAAAGACGAGCTTTAGCTGGTATTTTTGTTGGAACTGAGAGACTTTAGGAGCAGAATCAGAACAAGGAAGTGAAGACTTTAACCACTTCTGATTGGTCAGACTGATGACATGTGATTAAGACTCCAAGAATGATTGGTGGAGACAGTTAAAGGGGCGGGACTTTTCCAAAAACAGCTGAAGCTACGGCTAAATCGCAGTACCGTCATTCTTATCAAAGTGTCTTTAATAGAATCAAATAAACACAAAGGAAAAAGTATTTTATGATCTTTCATATTCCTAACTACTCAGTGTTTTATCAGGGCCTGTTTGGATGAACAAAGAGCTGAAATCCTGGAGATGGGAAATGTTTTTAGATCAGTGAATGGGTAATTTCCCACGGCACACTTGACCATCTCCCACGGCACACCGGTTGAAAAACACTGTTCTAATCGACCAATGATAATGACCAACAAGTTTTAAGAATGGCGGAGGCATTAAAACAGTCATCATGCGGAAGTAGCTCTTTTTTACCCCTCCCTTTTTGGTGCCCCCCGGAGGCTTAGCGCCCTTAGCATTTGCCTATGCTGTCTATAATACGGAACGGTTCTGTAAAATAAACAAAAATCTTTTGGAATTGCCATAAATGGCTGCATTGATAGCTTCTCCAGAAAAATTATGTGGCTGAATTGTGGAAAGACTAACAAGGACCCTTCACTAATTGCTCAATACTCCATCAACTGTATAGTTAAGCACAGATTTTCCAAAGCGGCTGCACACAGATTGTGGCACTGAAAATGGCACAATAGCCGCCCTTCACTTGAGATGAGAACATACAGATGAATTTGCAGGAGCTAAAAGCCACATGTATGGCACTTAAACATCCAACCAGCAGATTGAAAGTTGCTGGTCCTACTTCCAGAAACAAATATTCTGTTGTTTTTAATGTATTTATTTGTTTCACTTGACCTTGGATATTTGTGTTAGCTGTATGCATGTATGCCAATATCTACCTCCTCTGCTGTGCATTCTCTGAAAGCATTACACTCTTCGTTTCTTCTGTTACCAAAGTTCTTTATTGTAAGTATTCTGCTGTGGTTTTCATCATCACATATCTCTGATTCAAACCCTTTGAATGTATTCAGCTTCATTTGGACATGTGCACATACTTACAGATTTTCAGTAACATTCATTTTTCACACCACAGAAATTTCAATCACCATTCCGTCTTCTCGCTTACAGTCTGCTTTTGGAAGCTGTAGCGCCCACGGTTTTTTATTAAACAGCTGGAATTTGACAGGTACAACAAAAAGCATTCACAAACCCCGTATCACCATCATCAATACATGCATGAGGACAGCATGGTCAAGGCAGATGCACAAAGGGAATAAATTGTAATTTCTTCAGAAATTATGTAGTATTATGTCTGAAATGCTTTGTACATTGTTGTGCTTTTTAAAGGAAGGGGTATATTGGAGTGTAATCTCCAAATGGCACGAGTCAGTAGTAAATGGACTTGTAGATTAATCTCCACCTCTTGAAGAAAGATGACCTGAATGAACACAATGTGTTTCTATAGAGGGGCACTGTTGCCGTGCTTCCAGGTCCACTGGAAAGTTGCACAAGCCAGTAATTTTTAACGACCGAAGGCAATAAACAACCGACTGGTACAGAATCAAAGATGGGCGGGGCTTTTGTCACCTGTGTGAAAGCTGGAGAAAGTCTAAGGAGCCATTTGATTGGCTCAAAGAGAGGACGCCTGCTTTGAGTTTGATTGACAGAATTATTAGCCAATGGGGACATTAGTTGACCTGCAGCGTGAAGGGAGTCTCAATATTCACCGTAGAAAAATCTCTCACAAATGTGGGGAGATTCACAAATGAGAGCGGGTTTGTGAATGCACATTCTAAAATTTGCACAATCTGTGAGTTTATATTACAAGTAAACCTAAAAATGATGTTTGTGAAGCATCTATTGTGCATTTCTGAAAAATGTATTGTGTTTTTGTGAATCACAGCGTGCACATTTGTGAGAAACACCTATTGTGCATGTGTGAAACTTTTCCTGTGCATTTGTGAATCACAACGTGTGTGTTTGTGAAACACAGGGTGTGCATTTCCAAATTAATATTGTACCTTTGCATACATTTACAGTTTTGAATCAGAGCGTGTGTATTTGTGAATCTGGTTGTGTCCATTTCTGATTATTGAGACTGAATTAACTCCATATAGCTCTGCCATGTCCTAACTGCCTCTACCCCCCCCCCCACCACCACCACCACCGTTACTTCACAAGTTACTTCCTGCCACCTCTGATTCCTCAACCTGCCTTGAGTTCAAGTAATCTTTATAACCTTCTCAGAGCCTGAGTTCATTGGGATTCGAATACTAAGCCTTCTGGATTTCAAAGCAGATTGAAGAGCATGAAGTTCACAGACATCCAGAGTCTGTGTCTAATTTCTTTCGACTTTTCTAAAATGCTCTGTTTGTCCAGTAGTTGTTTTTCTTCATTTGCCTGTTCAGAAAGTGTGTGGATGCTTTTAATATTTATGTTTGGTCATTGTTAAATGTTTTAATATACACTATAAAAAGAGTATTTGAGCTGTAGTTGGAGAGATGTACTTTTTTTAACGTTGTTCTAACTTAATTATTTAGTTTGGTGAAAATAAATCATTTTTTTAGTTCATTCAACTTAAAAATAACACGTAGTTGTCTGACATAGTTATTTTACTTTCAATCAACTTAATTCAATTAAGTTGGTGTAACTTTGGTGTGAACCTGTCAGTGCATAATGATGTCATAACGTGAGGCAGCGCAAGCAATTATGGGATACCATTTTCTTTGCCTATCTGGGCAGATTGTGGTTTAAGTGTGAGTTTTTGTCCATGGGTTTTTTTGTCCAGCTTTTTTACTCTGTTTGAACTAGTCATTTAAACTGTTATGTTTATTTCTTTCTCCACCATGAGTTAGAGTTTGGTAGAGGCTGATGACCAACCCCCTTGTGCGTTAAAATACCCTAAATCCCAAGCATTAAAGTCAGAATTTGTCACATGTGAGCTCCTGCCTTGTAATGCGACACAATACTGGTCAACAGGCCCATTGGTGGAAACTTTGGAATACTTAAAATTACTGAAATACTTAAAAATAAAATTGTATAACCAACTTGAACTAGATTTTCTTTAAGTTAGATCAACATTTCAAATCAAGTTGGATAGCCATAAAAACTTTAGTTGAATAAACTTAATTCAGTTAGGTGTTACCAATTGAAGTGATTCAATTAAGTTGGATCAACTTTTTTCTTTTTAGAGTGTAGTTAATATTTAAGTGTTGATTCAATAATTTTAAATCATGAAGGCCATGTCACACTTTTCTTCTACGTATGAAATTTCTGTCTTTCGTAACACGTTCATTCATTGACGCAGTTTTCCGTCGAGGGTTTGGGCCGATGGGTTTTTATGTGATATCAACTTTGAGCTCTTCAATTTTTGGGGTGGTTGAGAATTACGCTGTTTATGCGTATTTTACATAGTTTAAGTGCAATTATTATGTAAATCAAGATGCATACACACATTTGTGGCTTCCCACCAGGGCTGAAAGTAAGCCAGGACAGGCCAGTACTGGTACCAGTAGAAGATCTGGCATAGGAACACTGTACCGCTGTAGATACCAAAACTGTTCGTCCTGCAATAAGTGTTTGGGGGCCAGACACTAAGGATAAAGTCACACTACGGTAGCCCCACTTGGACAAACTATGTAGTGTGGAGATCTACTCGGGCTCTACATATTTTCATTTCACGTTTCCTTTTGTGACTTAAAGTTCTTTTCTCTCATAAGTTGTGTCTGATTTTATTCTTGATAATGTTTATAGAGATTTTGCCACAACCCACTTTGTAAAAAGATCTGTTAGAATGAACCTGCTGCTCCACACGAGTGAACCGTGAGCAGAGCAGCCGTTCAAGCACCCGCCCCTTTTGCCCTGAGTGTCCCGTTTTTTCAGAGGTGGGGTTTTCTTTATCCCATTTTCATGTGTAAACAGTCTGTCTACAGTGTTCATTTATCAGTAGCATCCATCTCAATTCACAAAAAAGAATAATAAAAAAAAACGTTAAATTTAGAAAATACGATAAACTTGCCCCTCTCTGACACAGTCCCTGCAGCCCCTCCTCACATGCCCTGCCCACCCCTTTACTCGCTGAAGCAGAGCGAAGCAGGCTATAAAAGTGGGCAGGAGATCGACATGGGGCTGCAGGTCTTCATTCTGAGTCTGTTTGAGGAAAGGATGGGTTCACACTAATCCCTGTGGTCAATCCCCACAGTCACTTTCACCTTCCAAGCCTCCTTAAGTTTTTCCCCAAGTACCAGTTTGGTTTTTGGGGCATCAGCTGTTCTAGATTTCTGCGGGGTTTCTTTGCGTGGATGCTTTTTTATTATTATTTTTTCCAGATTAACAATCTGGACCTGGTGCTATAAAATCCCTCCACAGTTTTATACGATCCGTTTCTGGTGCAGTTGCCGTGACAATAACCTTAGAGAATGCGCAGCGGTTGTATGTCAAAGGGTGGATCTGGAATTGGTTTATGTTGGGGGGCAGCGTGGGGCGGAGATGCAGGTGTTCCATACACTGCCCCAAATACACATCCTCAATGTAAACGGCTTTGACATGTCTGGAGGCCATGATGAGCTTCTTAGGGAGGTCCAAAGACAAGATGTAGCCCAGACCCAGAGCATAGGGGGGGTACTGGCTTTGGGGGTACACCGTCTCAGGTAGGTACCACTTGGATGAGGGATTTCTAAGAACTGGGGCCCCATGAGCCACTAGACCGGTCATGAAGTTACTTTTTGGAGCCTTCAGGAGCATGATGATGAGATTGTGCACATTGAGGGACATATCTGAGTCAATCTTCATGGCATAGGAGGCACTGGAGCAGTATGAGTCCAGCCACTCAAGCATCACCATGGTCTTGATGGTCAGGTTCTTGTAGCAGTCCACAAAGTCACTCTGGATCAGGTCTCGGTGCTGTCGGCTCTCAAGCTGCAGCTGCTGTTGGAGTTCTGGTGCTGCCGCTCCATCTTTCAGCCCCAGCAGGAAAAAGAGCAGCACTTTCCTGTCGAGAACCTGGCTCTGGTTGCCCCAAGTGCTGCGGATGATGTTCCGATGATCTCTGTTGTGAGGAGCCACCGGAACGACCAGCACCACAAACGGCTCTTCCTTTTCACACTTTTGTGGCTCATTTATCACAAAGTGGTACTCAGAGGGATACTCTACGAAGTAAGGTCCAGGAGATTTGTAGGGAACATGGCTCAGACCATGAGGCTGTGCGTGGAGTTCTGTTTGAGGCTCCTTTGTCCTTCCTGTTGTCTGCGGCGCTGACGGCATCAACGACATCCAGCCATCAGACTGAGGGACAGAAACAGCTGTCCTCTCTGTTGGAGACTGCCCTGTTCCACCAGAGACTAAACCCTGTTTTCCAGTTGGAGTAATGAGTTTTTTTGTGAGATTTGTCCCCCACAGTTTGGAGGTCAGGTCCGGCATCACGGTCTTCATGTTTGTGTTGAAGAGGAAGAACACAGCTGCAGTCAGCAGGACGGCGAGGAAATAGTGGCGCCACAGGAAGCAGCGGCATCTTTTGCTGGATGGAACTCTGTTACCATTCAGCATTTCCTGACTGGAAGACATTAATTAATAATGAATTAATTCTTTTAACTAATTATCATTTTAGTCACTTTATGCAAATGAAGGATTTTAATTCAATTGTTTACAAAACTAAGTTCTTGAATTTAAAGAAGTGTTAATCCCAACTAAAGGGAATTGTGCTGAACTCTGACCTCTGTCAGGGAATGCTTCCCTTTTTCTGTGAGACGTACCTTTGTCCAGCCGTCACAGAAGTCATCTTCAGCGTGTTCTGATCTGTTAATGTCAACTTTTCCTTTTCTTCACTCGTCACAGATGAGAAGTAGGCGTCCAATAAAGGATCCAGCAGCTCGGCCGCAGTCGGGGGGGCTCACCTGTCCGCCTGCAGCAGCAAACAAAGTCAATCCTGGATCCCTCCCACTGATCAGGTGTGGATGGCTGACTGCAGGAAAACCACTCCCTTATTTGCTCACTTCTCCTTAAAGTTTTCTTAACGTCAGTCAGAGTGCTGTGGGGGGACATTTTGTGTCTCAAACAAACAGTTACTGCTGTTTTCCCCACTTTTTTAGACAATAAAATTCCTCAGAGAAACTTAAATGTTTCAAAGTATTGAGATTGTTGGGCTTCTATATGCTATACTCATAAGGGCTCAGGACTAGGGGTGTGTCTTGGCAAGAGTCTGGCGATACGATACATATACCGATATTCTAACGCAGGGGTCGAGAACCCATGGATCACGAGCCATATCTGGCTCTTTTGATGGTCACATCTGGACACATCACCAGTTTAATTATAATTTTTTTTTTCCATTAGACCAGACCAGGCCTGATGCAATGCCAGGGTGGCGCACAGTAGTAGCGATGCTTGGAAAAAAGAATCTGTGCCACTATCGTGTCACTGTTATCTATTATTTCACAGAGTTTGTACCAGCCAGAAACCTGTGAACTGTCGTACCTAAAGATGCGCGCTCCCGTCTCTGAGAAGGAAGAATTGCAGGAATGGGATGTAGGAAGGGGGGGGGGGGGTTAGTGGGCACAGCAGCGAGGCGAAACGTGCACTGATTGTCAAAACTTAGAACCCGCTGCCCGTCACATACCACTCACTGCAGCCTGTGAGTATTGCTGTACTGACAATGTTTGGCTCCACGTCTGCATGTGAGCAGTGTTTCTCACATCTACAGAACATTCATGGCAACCTACGATCACGATTGAATGGATGGAAGTCTCAACGCCTGCATGAAGCTGAAACTCACCACGTATCAACCAGACTAGACATCAGCAAAACCATGCAGCACCAGAAGTCGTAATAATGGTAAGAAACACTCATCATTTATAAGCAACAGCATAACAATGTTATTAAAATGAATCCACAGACTTATTGTACTTTAAAAGTGTTGAAATAGAATAAAATGCTCACATTCACTTGCATTTTTAGTTTTAAACATATTGGAGCGCAGCGGTGCCCAACTACCGGTTCGTGGGTCATTTGGTACCGGGCTGCACAGAAAGAATAAATAACTTAAATACTTTCGTTTTATTTATTTTAGAATCTGAAAGATGTTTTATTTTGAAAAAAAATGCCTGTTCCATCCGTCTATGTCACTCTTGATGCAGGCCAAGGCGCTCTCAATCACGTGATAGTTTACCGCTAAAATAAATCCCAGGAGCTAGCAAAATGAATATATAACAATCGTCTTTGGAAAGTTTCTTTGCCGAGGGGAAAAGGCCCAGCCAGGAGACAGAAGAGGAGCCTTCCACTCCCAAAAAAAGACAGCTAAATTTAATAAACAGAATCTGGAGTCCTACTTAAAATACAGATTTATCCCAACGGGAGATTCCCACGCACCATTCAGCATTGTGGTGAGTCGCATTTTTCATGCACTTATTTTGAAGGCATTATTGTTATGTTCATATATTATTTTGTTGTACTGTAGTGTCAGTCACGTGCACGTTTGGTCTGCTGTCGGAGTTCCGCAGGCTGCAGGGGTTACTGTGGGAGCTGGAATCACAGGGAATTAAATCAATCCCCTTTGCCTGTTTTGGTCAAAATAGGGTTGAGCACGGGTGTTTCTTTTTGCCTATGGGTCCTTTCGTCTGGCAGTTCTGTTGTTTTACTCTTAGTTATTTCTTCCTGTTGTGTTTACTTCTTTTTAGCACCCTGAGTGTGGGAAGGGGAGAGGATAATGACACCTGTGCATGTACAATGGTTTACGTGTCAAAATAAAAGCACAGCGTACGTCACATGTTTCTGCCTTTATTGTAGTGTTGCTACAATGTTTGACCGCCACACAGAACATGCTGGTTTGTGAGAATTTTGCCAGACCTCAAACTGGTCCATGGCGTATTAAGATTGGGGCCGCTGTTGAAGCGGACTGAGTTGGACTCGGTGGCTGTTGGGTTGCATTACAAGTTCTGGCCCCATACGGCAGCGGCCGTGGGCGAGCTCCGGCCGGACGTGTAGCTCTTTTGCTTGTCATGCCGGCATCCGGGCAGCTGGCTGGTATGGGATATTGTAGTTTAGTGTCGAACAAGTATTATAATATTCAGAATGTGCTAAGGTAACTCATCTTTCAATAACAGTTGTTAGCAGTCACTTTACATCCAAAGGCTACATGCTACATATACCATCATGGATCACACCAATCAACATGTCCCTGTAACTGTGGTGCATTCAAAGACAACAGGATAAATGAATATCAGAATATTATTTTGTGGGAACGAAATATTAATATTAATATTTGTGGAAAAAAACGTATTAATTTATTTTACCCATGTCAGATCCCGGGCTACGTATTATTGGATTTTTATTTTTCATAGATAAAATATAAACAAATACTTTTTTACACTTTGTTTATTTTATGTTTTTGGTACATCCATATCATACCCATATCATGCTAAATCAACTTTTCAAAATTTTGAGGTGTATTATAATGTTGATTCCTCACTAAAACAACCCCAAAGCCGTTTGAACTTAGAAACATTTTGTCTGCCTTTTAATGAGAATTGTTCACTTCCTCCTATGAATGCAGACACGACTGCGAGACGGCTGCCAAGGGACCATCAACAAAGTGCAAGACCTTGCTGTCCTACTAAAAGAAAGATTAAGTCAGAAAAAAATTATAGTGTTAATTTATAGGACATTTTTAATTTTGAAATATGGATATAATGCGTCAAAAATGCTCAATAGCTCTAAAGATACTGAAGCTACTGTCCCCAAACTTTTTAGTAGGATAGTAAGGTCATGATTAGTCAGTATAGAAAGTTTGGTCACAACAGATTCAGTATCTTGAGAGCTACTAAGGACCTTTAATATGAATCTGTCAATATGGAGGGGATGGAAGGACCCAGGTGCAGAGAGGAGGAGGCAGGAGGTCCCAGGAACAAAGTCTTTAATGCAAAACTAAAACAGACCAAAAACCACTGCTATGCAGGCAAACCAAACTAGAAACTCGAAAACATACAAAAGGGAAACCAGCAAACTACACAGAAACCGGGGTGCAGCATAATTATGTACCAGCACAAGAGGAAGGGAAAGACAGGACTTAAATAGACACAGAACAGATAAAACACAGGTGAACACAATCAGGACAGATGGGGACCAAAAGTAAAACTTGAAACCATGATACACAAATGGAAACCTTTCAAAATAAAACAGTTAACAAACCAAAATAGAACCAAAAAAAAGCAAAGAACTCAAAACGTAACAGAATCATATGTCTATTAAAAATTGAAAAATATATAGAATAAAATAAAGATGGGCTTTCTCACAAAATATTGATTTTAGCATGAATATGCTTATGAGTCTTCATTACCAGCTCATATAAATGTAGACTTTTATTCACTTTTGAGAGAGTATTGATTCTTACAGAATGGTCTTTTTTCTCTGAACTTGCACTTTGTTGTCTTATGGAATAAGTTCCCAGCTCATGTAAGAGAGGTCAACACAGTTTCTACATTCATAGTTAGGCTTAAAAGACTTCTATTTCCACAGCCTAATTGTTAGACTAGCCAGTAATCAGAAAATATTTACCTTACTGTTAACATGTTTAAATTAAACTTAACAATAACAGTTAGTCATTAGTAGGCTGCTGTAAGTTTGAAGCTGGGGTAACTATGGTGCTCTGGGGTTCTGTCTTCTATTCTCCTCTACTTCTACCCTCCCTCTCTCCTCTATTCTTGATCATTATTTATCGTTCAGTTTCCATGCCTCTGTTTAGTGCAGTGTGATTCATGTACTTCCTCTGGAAGTGGACAGACTGCTCCCAGAGTGGGAGAGAAGCTGCCGGTACCGGGAGAATCTTTGAATGATCTCATGAACCACGAATGGAGACGTGATTACCGTTGTTTTTGTAGAACTATTCATAATAACCTGATCTCTCAACACCACCTGTGTTTTCCATGCATTGCAAATTACATAAATACATACACTGCTCTATGTAGCGATCAGGCTAAAAACATTAGCTGAAAGCTCTGCGGCATCAAGCTCAGGAACCCATTTTTGGACAGGCGGCAAGTAGAGAATGCCTGAGCAGGCGGCCTTCTCTTCTGTCTGCGGGCATAACAAGTTAGCCCCGGCTGTTAGCTGGCTGGCAGACAGAGAGTTTTCACAAGGCAAAACTGTACAAAAACATTTTTAAGATCACAACGACAATTAAATAAAAAAAACAAGTTAAAAAAAGTAATATTACATTTTAGAAAAACAAAACAAAATTTCAGAAACCAAACTGAAAAAACAAAAATGAAAAAACATTTCAGAAAACAAGATGAAATATTAAAAAAATCCAAACATGTCAGAAAACAAAATTAATTTACAGAAAACGAAATGAAATGTTCAAAAATGAAAAACATTTCCAAACCGGAAGAGGAAGGTACTATGGGACAACACTGATTGGATGATAATGTTTGTCAATCATTTTAACTGAAAAGTATTTTAAATGAAGCGATGCTGGATTATATCACCCAAACAATGTACCAAAATAATCCACATATTTCCCATTTACATAGTAAATCAAAAATGGAGCAAACTGTTAATGAACTTTTAAATTCTTTTTTTAACATTTCGCCTGACACACAAGAGACACCCTGAAGGAGTTTGTGTGCACTTTTACCACCTTCACCACCAGGTAGTGATCGGTGGACAGCTCCGCCCCTCTCTTCACCCAAGTGTCCAAGACACAGGGCCGAAGGTCACCTGAAACAACTACAAAGTCGATCATCGACCTCCTGCCTAGGGTGTCCTGATGCCAGGTGTATTGATGGACACCCTTTTGTTCAAACATGGTGTTCGTTATGGTCAAACTATGGCGAGCATAGAAGTCCAATAACAAAACAACACTCGGGTTCAGATCAGGGGGGGCATTCCTACCAATCACGCCCCTCCAGGTGCCACTGTCATTGCCCACGTGGGCATTGAAGTTCCCCTGGAGGACAATGGACTCCCCCGTTGGGGTAACTTCCAGTACCCCTTCAAGAGACACCAAGAAGGTCTGGTACTCGAAACTGCTGTTCGGCCCGTAAGCCAAAACCACAGTTAGAGACCTGTCCCCAACCCGAAGGCGGAGGGACATGACCCTCTCGTTCATCGGGGTGAACACTTGTCGGCTGAGCTGGGGGCTCACGAGTAAGCCCACACCAGCCCGCCGCCTCTCACCTTGAGCAACTCCAGAGTGTTAGAGAGTCCACCCCTCTCTAAGGACTGAGTTTCAGAGCCCAGGCTATGTGTGGAGGTGAGCCTGACTATATCTAGATGGTATCTCTCAACCTCTCGCACCAGCTCAGGCTCCTTCCCTCCCAGAGAGGTGACGTTCCATGTCCCAAAAGCCAAGTTCCATGACTGGTTTGGGCCACCGAGGCACCTGTCCTCGACTGCCACCCAAACCATATTGCACCGGCCCCTTTTGAGGTCTCCTACAGGTGGTGGGCCCATGGGAGAGTGGTCCCACGTCGCTCCTTCGGGCTGTGCCCAACCAGGGCCTGTGGGAAGAGCCCCGGTCACCAGGCGCTCGCCTGTGAGTCCCAACCCCGGGCCTGGCTCCAGAGTGGTGACTGCCAATCCGGGCGACGTAATCGGGTCCTTGATCTTTCCTTTCATCAGGGGGTACTGAATATTTAAATATGTACTGTCTTAACAAAGGCAGTGTAGATTGACTTGTACATTTATAGCTGAGCATTAAGTGTCCAGTTTCCAGTTTGTTCGTTAGACAAAATCATCCCTGCAGATGAAGCTCTCTTCAATTTGTGACCAGCACTTAAAAATGATGAAGACAGAAGACGACAGGATGGACTAATGTGTCTTGGTGATGGGGTGAGCAGCATTGGCTTCTCACAGTGGTGGCAGGTGTTGCAGTGAGTTTTCACTCTCTTTTGTCATAAAACGAGAGGCTTCGAGCTTCAACAGGTGCGAACTTTATTGGTCCTTGTCATAACCATCCAAAGCACCACGTGTATTCCTGCACTGTGAAAACTAAAGAAAAATACCATAAATAAATTAAAGCCGCAAGCAGCGTTGTATGACACGCAGGCACAACTCGCCTTCCACGCTCAACTCTACGCACCACAGGCATGCCATCGCTGCTCACATCTATGCAGGCACCACCGCCCTAACCGCCCACCTTTCATCAAGGCTTGTCAAAGCTACAAACAAAAGTTCAAACAAAAACCCGTCCTTGTGATTTTTATGGCTCATCTCGCAACTTCTCGGGCATCAATAGCAAGCTACTGAGGAAAAAATATTGCAATTAGAAGTTGAAGATTTTGAATAGCGTGCGCCTGGCGAACTCGCAAATGTGGCATACTGTTGTCACTCAAATCTTTTAAAATGGAATACTGTAAATGAATGCATGTGCTCTATGGCTAGAACTAAACATTGAAATACACAGGATATGGACATATAAGAGATGAGGGCATGGTTAGCAAAGAACCTCATTGCTCAGGACATTCAAAAGTTGACTTTTTCTGATTTATCTGAAACCAATTTCAGTCTGTTCATTATCCCTAGGTGACCAAAACATAAAATGGTTTCTATTGAGATAAAATCAACAGGAAAGCAGCCATTTTGAAAAAAAGATGATTTTCTATCAACTTATCACATGTAGCTCTAACCAATGGATGAATGTGTTTTTATGAGTGAGTTGATGATGCTGATCGCAATGCTAGCATCAATGAGTTATATCGCTAGAGGAGACATCACGTGATTCCTCATGGGAGGAGAGCACCGCCATCTTGGTGAGGTCAAGTCACTGCTGCAGTGCATGCATGTGAACACATTTTTTGCAAAATGACAGTTCATTGTGCGGGCTTCAACTGGCAAAATCAGAGAAATGAGTCCACAAAGGAGGAAGGCATAACATTTCACAGATAAGTACTATTTCTTATCTTTTACTGCTGCAGGGGCTTCATTAACGGTACACATGTTTTTTAATAGTAAACATGTTGACATGCATGATGCTGTAGGGCTATTATCAACAAGCTTCATGATAAATTTGCTCTTGACATAAACGTAAACTTTATTTTGTTAAACCTTTATACAGGACTAGGCTATTTTAGTAATGTAGATTTTTACATTTCTGACCCAGTGACTGACCCTTTCTTGCAGGTGGATTCAGACTTAAGCAAAAAGTGGGCCTTAGCTATCAACAGAGCTAACCCACATGGACCACTGTGGTTACCAACTAGCAATAGTGTCTGGCTATGTTCAAAAGATTTTGTGGAAACACATTTTGATAAGACGGGCCAGACTGTTCGCTTGAAACCCGCCACCATACCATCTGTGTTACACAAATTGATCACTGACAGAAATCAGTAGGATAAATCTATTGTTTTTCTTTTTTAAGGGTAAATCTATTGTTGAATTATTATTGATTTATTATTATCATTTGTTATTATTGACTTACTATTGATTTATTATTATTATTACTATTTATTATTGATTCATTATTATTATTGACATATTATTTTTAGATTGTTATTATTATTATTATTGAATTACTATTGACTTATTGTTGGGCTTTTCTAAATCATTCAAATTACATGTCAAAGAGGTCTAAAACTTCTACATGTTGAAAATTTATTTTAAAAAATTCTTTGTAATATTATTTTTATTTGTAAGAAGTCCTGCAATTACGCATTTTTCATTAAAACTTCAGCTTGTAAGGCTGACTGTTTCTCTTATTTAACAACACCAAATGATTGAATATATATAAATGATATTAAAGCTACTTTGATGCTACCAAAGGCAATAGAAAGCATTGTCATGTGGGCCCCGACGACTTCACCAAGATGGCATTGCCCTCCGCCACCGTCGGCCACGCTTCCCAAGCGGGCGTGTCTCTTCTAGATAAATATGTACATTTGAGTTGTAAAAAAAACATCGAGTTTTATAGACGTAAGAAATTAGGTTGAAAAATTTTGAATACATTTAACTTAATTACTTGTTACCAATTGAAGTAATTCATTAAAGTTGGATAAGTTATATATGTATGCGTCACAATGAAAATAGAAATGAGATAGAAACTCATTCATTTACTTTGTCCATTCTTTTTCTCCAAGCAGAAACTCTTTCTTTTGCTGATGATGCAGCTGTGTTACTTCATTGATGGTCGTATAATCTTCATACACCGTCATATAAATCTCAGACTCCGTCTATTTAAAGTATAGCGTTCTCTTTTTTTCTCCACATGTTTCCATGGTGACCCTGCTTCCAAATGAAGTGGCCAGGTGGGGGACAAGGGCGGGGGATGGAACTTTATAAAACTTTTTAAAGTCAGTCATACGGTGACATCCTGTAACCTACATTTTAATAAAGGTATAAAAAAATCATGCTATTTTGGGTTATATTTGTGTGAAATGCCCAAAGAGAAAATGGTAACACAAAATCAACGTTGTCACTAAGGTGACAGTTGGTTTAGTCGATGGACTTGATGCCTTCTTTGTGACGTGAGGACATTTATGCCAAACGCAAAAAACATCTGAAATATGGAGAAGAAAAGGTCAAAGCCATCTGGTTCCCAATTTAGAAAGGAAAGAAAAGAAGAAGAGGAGAAAGGAGATAAAGAAAAGGGTATGTCCTCACAGATGATAGATGATAGATAGATGCATGTTTTCTAAATTCTAAAGCTACCTGCCCTGCAACAACAACTTTGCCGATGAAAACTTTGTTTTGGTCAATGACCAAAACTGAAGTAGGCCCAAATGTTGCAAATAACTTCACTGTTTATTTTTTTAGATTTTCTTCTTAAACCTTTGCTCTGCCTTAACTTGTAACATTAGTTAGGATTCGTGTGTCTGTCTGCTCTGCTGTAACACAAAGCTTTTGTTGTGTTTTGTTGTATAATTAGTTCGTAATGTTAAATGAGCTGTGATAGTAGGATGCTGCTGCTGCCGCCATAACATTCTAATGGGGCAAATAACTTCAGAATGGCCATTACTTTGATAATCATTTATGGCAGCCTATATGTTTGTTTGTTTGTTTTTACCAGTTAACTGGGGATTTAGGGGTTAATTTTGAGCCTGCATGTTTGAAGTTTATTTTGTATTTATTTACAAATGTTGGGTTATAATATTAGTCAATAGAATTTTCATAAATCTGTTTGTAGTTTTAAAGATGAATATTTACCATTTACTGCAACTCTATGGTGACAAAACATAATGTAACAGGTCACAACTAAAAAAATGTGCCAATCAAAGGATTAAAGACGGCAAACAGAGCTAATTTTTCTTCTCTGAATTAGAGATTGTTATAGAGCATGACAATTTAAATTTCCAATTCATAAATGTTTTTTATAAGGTCTACATTGCAGATGAGGAGCTGACAGAGCAATGCGAGGCACTAGACAACGTACTGCATTTTGAAGGGAACTGTGATTTGGACAGTAGATAGCTTGTTCAGGAAATAAAGAACTTGCCTAACTTGCCATCAACGACTCTAAGTCTCCTTGAGCTCATCACTTTCATGTCTGATAAGGATCTATCAGAAATATATCTCAACTTTTGGACTGCTCTCAGGATTGCTCTCACCTTGCCAGTCATTGTGGCTCCAGCAGAGAGGAGCTTTTCTAAACTCAAGTTGATCGAGTCATAACTAAGGTAACCAATGTCTCAGGAGCGACTCACTAACCTTGCCGTTGTTAGTGTCAATCATTCAGTAGGGGAGCAGATTTCATATGATGACGTTATTGACGGGTTTGCATCAAGGAAGTCTAGAAAGGTTAGGTTTTAGTTTGTGTTTTCTGTTTTTAGTGCTGCACTTATATTTATTTTAGAGTGTTATTTGTGTGATAAAAGATTTGTGCTTTATATTTATTTTATATTGTTTATTCAATATTGTGTTTGATTAAATATTTTCCTACCTAACTGTATTTTTGCCATGCTTATGGCCTTTTATTTTTATGTTCTGATACCTGTTATAATGCGGTGCAGAATTCTGATAAACGTCTTTTTCTATCAACTACTTAATTTCAATGACAATAAAACATGTCAGTTGACATGGACAAAATGACTCTATGGGGGGCGCCTGGGGAGGGTCTCGTCCGGGGAGTAATTCAGGGTAGAACCGCCACTGCAACTACCAAAACTTGCTGAACTGACTTAAATTGCTGAATTTGAGTAGTAGAACTTAGATTGTAGAGTTATAACTTGAAAGATTTTGTTAAGTCAAAAAATTTAAGTTGGATTTATTATAGTGTTCTTTAATAAGGGAAACAGACTTAAAGTGAAAAAAAGAAACACATTTGCTAATGTTAATTACAGACTAATTTCAACTGAAGTAATAACATTTTACTTTGGTTTACAATCACGTTCTGTAAGATAAATATCTATGTCTATTATTATTTAGATAATTTTTTTCTTCGTCATTTTGTTATTCTTGCACTGAAATGGCGATGCTTTAATTACATTGTACAATGGAAAATGACAATAATCTATCTATCTATCTATGAATAAAAAAATGTAAAAACGACTCCAATGTTAATGTTATTCATAAGATTTTGAAAAGCTTTACTGTTAGATGTAGAAAAGAACAAACGTAAAGTGTTTACCTGTAAAATCGTCCTGCAGCTTTTTTTTCAAAAAGGAAAAGTTTTCAGTTAGAGAAAAAGGCTTCCAACAGGTTTGCTTGTTTTCATTTCCACGCAGCTAAAGAAGGATTAAGAGATACACAAGGATGATGCACATAAATGTATTCTGTTCCTATATGTTTTTCTTTCTGAGAGTCTGGAATTGTCCAATCATCAGCGTTGATGAGGAAAAACAGATAAGTAAAAAATGTTTTGGAACCAGTAAGCCTGGTTAGGCCTGTTCAGTTTAGTTGCATTTCTTGTTTTATTTAAGTAATTTTTCAGTTTGGCCCAAAATAATTATGCCCGCAGTAGCAGTCACTGACTGCAAGGACCATATTGTTTTCGCAGTTGGAACGACTTTGCCGCCTTTCAGCAAAAATGTGACCCCCGCCGCATTCTCAAAAAGTCACCAAAATGTGGGATAAATGGCAAATGAATTTTCCACAAAGTCAACGTCAACCCCCCCGAAGACGATGACATCACGGCCAGCGATCCCGTCAAAAAAAATAAATTGGGCAAAAATTGGTTATGGGGCCGAAAAAAACATTTCTAATTAGAGCTACAAAACCAAAACACGCTTGTTGGGGATATCCCAAAGAAGTTTAGAAATCATTACGGGATGGCCGCACGACCTACGGCTTGGCGGCTATTTTGTGGCGAACTCAGAGAATTTTCAATTTTCGTGTTTTTTGACAATATAGGAAAACTACACCTTTGTTTGAGCGATTTTCACAAAATCGCTTATACATGCCGCCAGCTTCATTCTACAATAACCAAAGAAGTTTCGTTGACCTTTGACCTTGGGAAGGGGCGGCCATCTTTAATTAAAAAAAAAAAGCACGGATAAACTCGTCCTAGGGATTTTTAACGATCTTCTTGAAACTTCTCGGGCATCAATGGCAAGTTACTGTGGACAAAATGTTGGAATTAGAAGTTGTAGATTTTGAAAGGCGTGCGGGTGGCGAATACGCAACTGTTGCGATTTTAGCTAGCTCGCACATTTTTTTATCGGAATGCTGTGAAAATGAAATGTGCGATTCCCTGGCCCACACTGAACAAAACGATGTTACGCACAACAAGATCGATAAAGGAATGTGGGCGTGGTAAACAAAAAACAATCGCCAAAGAAAGTGCTGACTCAGCTAAAAAAACAGAAACTTTGTCAGGGATATCCAAACAAAGTTTTGAAATCATTACGTGATGGCAACGTGACCTACTGTTTGGCGGCCATTTTGTGCCAAAATTTGCCATTTTGAAATTTTTGCGTTTTTACACAATATGGAAAAATGAACTTTTTTTCCATATTGCGATGTAATAATATTTCTTACAATTTATCTGTTTGACTTAATAAAAATAAAAACATGGAAGCAGTGGGACACATATACCTACATTTTCTTTAAGTTTCGTGTTTATATCTGAATGATAATTTGTGTAAAAAAAAAGTTGTTTGCAGTTTTGCCATAAAGAGATTTTTTCGGACTCTTTAGACGAGGTCTGTCAATATTCATCTGAAACTTGGAAAGACAAGACTTAGGAAAGACAAGGAAAGACAAGACTTAGGTCCAAAAAGGGCTTTAATGCCGAGGGCGAAACAGCAAACTCGAAAGAGCAAGACCAGAAAAACGCTTCGACACAGTACAACAGAAACTCAAACCTTAAATAGGAACCTAAACATAATGACACACACCTGTGACTCTCAGAGGAGACCTCAAGAAGGGGAGGGCCTCCAAGAGAGATCACAGCAGAACAAAAGAAACAGACCTTTTCATAACATAACACCCCCCCCCCATGCCCTGCTACCAGACGGACGACGGGGTTTACCGGGATGGTCACGATGGAAACTTGTGACCAGGTTCCGGTCAACAATGAAACGGTCAGGGACCCATTGGCGATCCGCGGGACCGTATCCCTCCCAGTCCACAAGGTACTGTATTCCTCTACCCACTCATCTAGAGGCGAGGAGTGCCTTGAGGGTGTAAACTGGACCTCCATCTATGAAACGGGGAGCTGGAGGAGATGCTGGAGCGGGTTGAAGGGGAGAGTCTCTGGCTGGTTTGATCTTGCTGACATGAAACACGGGGTGGATCTTTCGAGAGTGTGGCAGGTCCAGTTTCACAGCCGCAGAGTTGATTACTTGAGTTATGGAGTAAGGTCCGATGTAGCGGGGCAACAGCATCTTGGACCCTCCCTTAAGGGGACATCAGCAGAAGAAAGCCAAACCTTGTCCCCCACCTTGTACTTTAGAGCCGCAGACCGCCGACGATTAGCCACTCTAGTAAAACTCTCCTGGTCCCACAAGAGTTCGAGCCTATATCTCCTCCAGGTTCGCTGACAACGTCTCACAAAAGCTGCAGGACCAACAGAGGAGGCCAACAGTTCCTGGTGGGGAAATCAAGGGGGTTGATACCCGTAAGCTGCTTGAAAGAGAGAGAAACCAGATGAATTGATGAGACAATTGTGGGAATTCTCAGCCCAAGGAAGCTGAGAAGACCAAGTCCTGGGGTTCTTGCTACACATGGCTTGTAGGGTTGTCTCCAGATCCTGGTTGTACCGCTCTACCTGGCCGTTGGTCTGAGGATGGAAGCCAGAACTGAGACTAACCTTGATCCCAAAGAGGTTGCAGAACTCCTTCGAGGAGGCCGCAATGAATTGTGGACCTCGATCAGAGGTGATTTTCAGAGGAAGGCCATGTAATCAGAACAGATGATGAGACACAAGAACAGCAAGTTCCTTGGTCGACGGAAGTTTCTGTAGGGGTATGGTGTGCACCAGTTTGGAAAAACGGTCAATGATGGTGAGTATGACCGTCTTACCTCTCGAGTTGGGCAGTCCTGTGTTAAAGTCCATGGCAACATGGGACCAAGGTCTCGACGGCACAGGTAGAGAGTGAAGCAGATCAGCAGGCAGGGTCCTAGGGATCTTGACGCTAGCACATACAGGGCAAGCAGCCACAAAAGTCCTAATATGGGTGGACACAAAAGCCCACCAAAAACGTTAAGCCTCAAGAAAACTGGTTCTGGTCACTCCAGGATGACAAGCCAGGTGGGAGGAATGACCCCACTATAAAACTAGAGTGCGTAATTGTATTTAGGGTGGGGTGTGTAATTATGTTCAGTTTGTCGTTATCCTCTGTTTCCAGCTCATTGTCTCCTGTTTTTTTCCCCTTGCAGTTACTTTTCTCTCCCACCTGTCGACTTAATGGCTACACCTGTTCATTCATGTCATCAGTCCACCTGTGTGTTTGTGTGTCTGTGTGTTTCCTCCATGAGAAATCTAGCCTTGGTTTTAATTCAGTTCGGTGCTGAATTAACGATTTTGATTCTGCATTCCTGCGTTTGTGTCCGCAACGGGATCCTTACAGTAATGATGGAGGCACAAACAGGCAGCCAGCTGGACAGCTTGCGTTCAAGTGTCCAGCAAGTAGTTCCTAACACAATGTGAGGGGGAACAATAGTGGTAGCAACAGCAGACCTCTCAGACTCTTCCTCCCGTTGGAACTGGCGTGAGAGGGTGTCATGCTTGAAATTCTTGCTCCCAGGGCGGTAGAATAGAGTGAAATTGAACCGATCAAAAAAGAGAGACCACCTAGCTTGGCGAGGACTTAGACGCTTGGCGGTCCGGATATATTCCAAGTTTTTATGGTCTGTCCAGACCAAAAACGGATGTTCAGCTCTCTCTAACCAATGGCGCCACTCCTCCAAAGCCAGTTTTACAGCCAACACCACTCTGTTCCCTATATCATAATTTCTGCCTGCAGGAGTGAGCTTGCAGGAGAAATATGCGCAGGGATGGACTTTGTTATTAGACGCCCTCTGAGACAAAACAGCCCCTACCCCAGAGTCAGACGCATCAACGTCCACAATAAATTGTTTGGAGGGTTCAGGCTGAGGCAGAATAGGGGTTATAGAGAAACGTCTCTTAAGCTCAGTAAACACCTTATCAGCCCCCTCATCCCAGATAAAACATTCTTTAGCTGAAGTAAGCCTATGGAGGGGTGCAGCAACGCCACTGAAGCCTCTGATAAAGCGCCTGTAAAAGTTGGCAAACCCCAGGAAGCACTGGAGCTGTTTACGTTCCGAGGGTACAGGCCACTCCAGAATAGCTTTGACCTTGGCGTTGTCCATCTGAACACTTCCTGGGGAAACAACATGGCCAAGGAACTGAGTTTGCATGGTGTTGAATTTGCATTTCTCAGCCTTAGAGTACAACTGAGTCTCGAGAAGCTGCTGGAGGTCGGCTTTGACGCGTTGCACGTGGGTGTCGAGATCTGGTGAAAGATAAGAATATCGTCAAGATATACAAAGACAAATTTGTTGATTGTGTCCTTTAGAACATCATTAATTAAACACTGGAATACAGCTGGAGCCTTAGTGAGTCCAAAAGACATAACCAGATACTTGAAGTGCCCACTCAGAGTGTTGAAGGCTGTCTTCCACTCATCTCTCTCCCTTATGCAGACCAGATGGTATGTGCTTCTGAGGTCCAGTTTAGTGAAGACTTGGGCTCCACTTAACTGGTCAAATGCAGCCTGTAACAGAGGGAGAGGATAAGTATTTCTAAAAGTGATTTTGTTCAAACCCCTGTGATCAATGCAGCGCCGCAGACCCCCATCCCGGTTCCCCACAAAGAAGAAACCAGCCTCTGCAGGAGAGGAAGATGGTCTAATGATTAATCGTCCATAGCCACCTGTACAGAGGGGGCAGGGGGTAGATATGGCCCTTGGGTGTATATAGCACATTTCTCAAACAGGCAGTTTCCAAAGTGCTGTACAGTGACCAAAATCCAGCCAAAAGATTACCAAACAAAATAAAAACAAAGTACACCAGTAAAATAAATAAAAATGAAATAAAAACAAAAACAAGATAAAAACTGATAAAAACACAGAGGACCACACAACTCACTCTGTGTTAAAAGCTAGAGAATAAAAATGTTTTCTAAGACGGGACTTAAAACACTCCACAGAGGGTGCTGTTCTGACATGCGATGGCAGAGCGTTCCACAGCTTAGGGCTGACAACAGAGAATGCTCTGTCTCCCCTAGTTTTGAGCATTGTCATGGTCTCCACAAGCTGGAGCTGGCCCTCTGACCTCAGAGCACGAGCTGGTTTATAAATATGAATGAGTTCAGAGATGTATTTTGGAGCCGGTCCATGTAGAGCTTTAAAAACAAACAATAAAATTTAAAAATTCATTCATCTTCTATACCATTTTATCCCTTTCGGGGTCACGGGGCTGCTGGAGCCTATCCACTTGTGGGCGAAGGCATGGAATTTAAAAATTCATCCTAAAATTAACAGGAAGCCAATGCAAAGACACAAGAATAGGTGTAATGTGTTCATATTTTTGGTTCCTGTTAAAAGTCGTGCCGCAGAGTTCTGGACTAACTGCAACCGGGAAAGTGCCTTATGGGAAATCCCAGTGTGCATTGCAGTAATCCAGTCGTGAAGAGATAAAAGCATGCACGACCTGCTTAACTTTAGATAAAAGCCGCAAATGATAAAAATTCGATTTTAAAACTCATTTTATCTGTTTATCACATTTAAAATCACTGTCCACTATGACCCCAAGGTTGGTGACTGTGGGCCTCATGTGAGCCAAAGATTGGCTTTGGGCCCAAATATCATGACCTCTGTTTGTTCCTCATTAAGTTTTAAAAAGTTTTCGGCCAACCAGTTAAATAAGGCTGTCAAGGGGCTGCTTCCATTATTATTAACAATGGGCATGCTGACAGTCATCTGCATAAAAATGATATGACAAGCCATGTTTCTTAAAAATTTCAGGTAAGGGAAGCAGGTATAAAGAAAATAGCACAGGTCCTAAAATTGAACCCTGGGGAACTCCAGAAAGTAGTGGGGTAGAGGACGAAGTGCAGTCCCCCAGCCTAACCGTTAAGGAATGCCCTGACAGGTAAGATTTAAACCAGTTTAGGGCAGTCCCCCTACCACCCACACAGTATTCAAGGTGGTTTAAAAACTTGTATGATCCACTGTGTTAAAAGCAGCAGTCAAGCACTAAAATAGCAGAATTACCTAATTAGTCTATGGTCAAATAAAGATCATTAAAAACTTTCAAAAGAGCAGACTCTGTGCTGTGAAATGCCTTGTAGCCTGACTGAAGAGTGTCTAAAATCCCATTATCATCCAAAAAAATGTTGCATCTGTGCCATTACACACTTTTCCAAAATTTTAGACACAAATGGCAGCTTTGAAATTGGTTGATAGTTGGTCAAGCATGTTGGATCCAGACCTGGCTTTTTAAGTAGAGGTTCACCAACAGCTTTTTTGCTGATATGATATCCATGACTGAAGTGCTAAGAGTGGCCCAAACCTGTTTAAAAAAGCGAGGTGGGACTGGATCCAAGGGAGAAGAAGATGCTTTTTAATTTATTAACAATCCCAGTCAGTTCAGACCCTGACACTGACTTAAATTTGGTAAAACCAACAGAATGTTGCATAAGAGCAGATTTTCAGAAGGAAATATTTGCCCTTATAGCAGATACCTTGTTGTTAAAAAATAATAAAAAAACATTCACACATTTCATTTGTCATCTGTAGTGTGGAATACGGATTGGGGTTAAAAACAGAACCAATCATTTTAAATTGAATGTGGTGCTTGTTTATATTTTCTAAAACCAAGCTGGATAAATACTTTTTGTATGTAGAGCTGTAGAGCTCGTCCAAAATTGTCATATCCATGGGTTCAGAATGGAAGCTTAATCAAATCTATTTAATTTCAGTGAGATCAGACAAGGAATGTGCACGTAAGAGCAACTTTTGTGTGCATGGCGAGACACCCATTTTTGCCGCTCTGTCACGACCACACCCCCACGTTGAAAGTGATGGTTTTTTATCAGAGTAAACTTCAATGGCTTTTCAACAGGTGGAAGTAGTTTTGAGGTGTGCCGGCTCATTCCACGTAAAACATGTCACTTCCTATTGCCAGAGGGTGCCAGAGCTACAGCTGTTCTGGATTCTTCCACTGCAGATGTGTTCAGAGTCAGACTACAATCATGCACATCAATTTTGGATCAGATTAGATTATGCATGGCTGAGTAATGGCCATTATCCTTATTATAGCGTGTTTTCGAAACGACCTCGAATTTCGAAGCGCCGTCACGGTCACAAACATCTGTAAAAACTTAAAAGCTTTGCAACATAATATCCGACATGGGTCTAGTTTGCAAATCCGGAGTTTTGAGTCATTATTCATAAATCTCTAGGAGGAGTTCGTTCTAGAACAAGGCCTGCAAATGGCCAAAATACAGCAAAAACGACAAATTGACATCAATATAGCAGACTTCCTCTACAAGTGACAGCTTGGTACCAGGAGACTTTTTTGTAGGTTTGCCCT
This sequence comes from Oryzias curvinotus, assembly GCA_023969325.1. Taxonomy (NCBI): domain Eukaryota; kingdom Metazoa; phylum Chordata; class Actinopteri; order Beloniformes; family Adrianichthyidae; genus Oryzias; species Oryzias curvinotus. The sequence continues at coordinate 29,275,780 of CM043716.1, forward strand.
GTCAAAATCAAGCTTGTACGTTCAAGCATGTGGCCAGGCTCGCGGGCCATTGTTGCGCACCCATGCCGGTCTCCCATAAAATACAACATTTTTCGTGACTCCTGACGCGTGTGCAAAATTTGGTGAGTTTTCGGGTATTTTAAAGGCCTCAAAAAGGTGACTGTTTTGTCAGACGAAGAAGAATAAAGTAGAAGAATAATAAACCTAACAGATACAAAAGGGTCTTTGCACTACGTGCTCGGGCCCTAATCTTCCTTCTTCTTTCTCTTTCGGCTTTTTCATCAGGGGTCGCCACAGCGAATCATCCTTTTCCACCTCACTCTATCATGAACATCTTCTACCCTAACATTAGCCAACTTCATGTCCTCTGTTAAGACATCCATATATCTCCTCTTTGGCCGTCCTCTTGCCCTCCTGCCAGGCAGCTCCATCTACTACATCCTTCTACCAATATATTCACTATCCCTCCTCTGAACATGTGCTCGGGCCCTAATAATATGTATATTAAATGAAATTGCAAGAAACCCCATCTTATTATCTAATTTAGCAAGATACATTTTCAAGCTATCAAGAGTGTCAAAAGTCAGAGCTCTGTCTCCCCCCATTGTAACCAGCAGGAGCCGTCCCCAGAGTTCTAGCCATACTACAACTCCCAGCAACCCCCAGCGCACATTTCCTGGATGCTGCACACCTGAGTCTTATTCATTCATCAACCACAGCATACTTAAGCTCTGCACTCAGTGAAGCAAAGTGCTAAAATGTAGTTTGAGCCACTCTGCCTTAATTACTGAGCTTTATATTTGGACCTGATCTTCTGTCATCTGACCCTGACTCTATTTGCCGGACGCCTGCCCTGACTCTCACCTGGATTCTGATTACCCCTGTTACTTCTCTGATGCTCTAATGCTTGTTTTTGACCCATGGCTGCCTGACCCTGATTTAGCTTAAAGAGTTAAGGAGAGAATAAAATGATCCAATGAGGTGCCTCTCATCTTTGCGATCCCTCAAGAACGTTTCTACATCAGTAAGAGCAGAGGTGGAAATTACATGAGAATGAATACATTTCCTCCGTTGACAGTATGCAAAAAATGTTTTAGGGGAATGTTAAATGTGGTTTATAGATGTTAAAAAGGACATCACAGTGTCATCTTTAGTTAAATCGCCAATTACACGTATCCCTAAATTACGCCAGGAAGAGAACACAAATGGGCCCACACCAGCAGAAAAATCAGGATTTTGAGTTATAGGGAGAGTAAAGAAGTGACTTTTGTGGTCCCGCCCCCCCTGCTCGGGCTGAATGGGTCCCATCTTCAGGGGTGCTCCTGGTCAGGGGGTCTCCCCCTCTTTCTTGGCTGGGCTGGGGAGGATCTTGTTCCGCTTTTGATCACATATTTAAATTGGCAGCATGCATGTATCTCCACCCCCACTTGGACGTGGACACTGTCACACTGCTGCCGTCTGCTTTATCCCCCCTTCTAACCCAAAGTGTATTGATGGACGGATATCTTCTGCTTATCTTAGTGTCAGAATTTCACTTTTGGGTGTAATATTTGTCTTTCCAGCAGATCTGGTATAAATGTTTCACAGCTTAAAATCCTAACCTATTCAAATTAGCAACTCAGTGCTTGTATTCCCTCACTTCTTCCCCTCTCTCTCTTTTTATTTATTTTTCTTCTACCCCCCCCCCCCCCCCCCACACACACACACACATTCACTAGCTTTCAGCTCTCATCTGTTGGCTCAGTTGTTGGACAGAACAAGCTAAAAAAAAATTGGACTATTTTCTTTCCCAGGTTTTTTAACACATCAAGCCAAAATCTAAAACCATTATAAATAACAGCATTTTTACTAACCGCAAAAAATAATTTTATGAACATGGGTTTTATTTTAGTACAATTAGTGAGCAGCAAAATATTCTACAATAATTTTTCCTCCATAAGTTTGCAAAAGTGACTTGGGTGGTATCCAGGGTGCAGCACCCGGATCATGTCTTTAAATTCAACCTCTTCAACCCACTGACAGCGGTTTCATTCCTTTTAGAAATTCGTTAAAGATGGTGTGTGTAAGTGTTGCAGCCATCTCTGGTGTACACTGGCTCCTCCCTAGTCTACAGTTAATGGCGCAGACCAGAACTTCTGCGTCGACTAGTCGTTGACAACCCTACCAAACGTGAATACATACATGCCCACATACAAACTCCAAGCAGAATTAATGTTTTAAAACATTACCGGTAGCTTTATTTTTCTTTAATTTTCTGTTGTGCTTAATTGAATCATTTCAATTTAATAAAAGGTTGTTGTTTAATTCCATTGTTGAAAGGTTTAACACAGTGTTCTCTTTAGAAATGCTGTCATGTAACATTTCAGAGGAGGGATTGACGAATATGGTGGAAAATCAACATTATCTACAAATCTAATCTACATTATCAATGTGACAAGGAGGTTTCAGGAAGAGCTTCCTCATTCTGGATTGACTCATATGTGCAGACAGCAGCTCAGCCCATCCAGGAAACATTCACACTAAGACTGTTGACAGGAAGGGTTCGTTAGAGGAAGGACACGGTGTTTGCATATTCTGTACCTTTAAGCAGGAAACATTCACTTCTGTTTGTAGAGAACTGCAGTTCTTCTGATCAGGAGATTTTAACAGGTCAGACTGTAGTGTGGGTGATTTGGTCTCCTTGCTTCAGGCTTGTGACAACAACAAAAACACATTGAAAAATAAAACAGCAATTGTTAAGATCCCAATAAAACATTTGAGAGTTCTAACAGTGCGCAACATTTGCTAACTCGCCCTGGCACAATCTACAACTTCTAATTGTAACATTTTGTCCAGAGTAGCTCGCCATTGATGCCTAGAAGTTCGAGACGATTGATAAAAATCCCAGTGACGAAGTTACGTTTGTATCCACTAGTAAAAGTGCTTTTCATAAAAATCCAAGATCACGGCCTTTTCCCAACGTCAAAGGTCCAAAAAACTCCATAGGTGATTGTACACTTACGCTAGGAACATGTGCGTCAAATTTCTTAAAAATCGCTTGAAAAAAATTCTTTTTTTCATATATTGTGTAAAAACGCAATGATTGCTAAATCGCTGTCTTTGGCACAAAATGGCCACCAAACCATAGGTCGTGTTGCCGTCCTGTAATGATTTCAAAACTTGTTTTGATATCCCCAATAATATTATACCGGTGTCGTTAGCCAATTCTAAAAAAAAACAATTCTTAATCTTGTTTTTTTTTTCAGCTGAGTAAGCACCTATTTTGCGTGACCGTTTTTATGTACCACTCCCACATTCCTTTATCAATCTTGTTGTTGATTACATCGTTTCGTTCAGCGTTGGCCAGGGAATTGCATATTTAATTTGCATGACATTCCATTAAAAAATGAGGGAGCTAGCTAAGATCGTAACAGTTACGATTTACGCCACGCGCACGTCATTCAAATTTCCACATGTAATTCCAACATTTTTCCACAGTTGTTTGCCATTGATGCCAAGATGTTTCGAAACAATCGATAAAAATACCTAAGATGAGTTTGGGAATTTATCTTGTACTAAAGGTGTTTTTTTTTCTTCTTTTATCCTTTTGTGCTATCTTAGATGACCCCAGCCTTACTTTGACCTGTTCTCCCTACCATGACAAAGGTGGATAAAGGTGAAAAAATTTCATGTAATCCATTGAACCAGTGAAGACAAAAAAGACAAAATCATTGAAAAAAAAAAAAGATTCAGTGCACTGTCTAGTAAGTCTAGATGATCCAACTCTCAACGGTAAAGTGCCTAGGATAGCACAAGGGTGAAGATGGTCGTCTCTTCCCAAGGTCAAAAGTCAACAAAACCTCTGTGGTGTTTGTAGACTCAAGCTGGCGGCATGCTTTTGCGATTTTGTGAAAATCGCACGAACCAAATTGCCAATTCTTGACTTTGCCGAAAATGCTTTTTTTTTTTCACTTGTTCTGTCCAACAACTTAGCAAACAGATTAGAGCTGCAGGCCTTTTGTGTTGGACAGGTTTTACTATCACAAAAAAAGGTTATAGAACTTTAGAAGCCAGAGTGTAGATTTGTATTAACCCCTTTTTGTTGTATTATTTATTTCTTTATTTGTTACATTTAGTGTGTGTGGGGAGGAAGAGGGAAAAAATGTGTGTGTGTGTGTGGGGGGGGGGGGGTGGTGGAAGAGATTAAAAGGAAGAAAGGTGAAAAAAGGGGGGATACAAGCACTGATTTGGATAAGTTATAAGTTATTGGGGGTGGAGATACATGCATGTTGCCGAAGTGAACCTTGTGTTGTGGGGAACCAGATCCGACCCAGCCAGACCAGGAGAGGGGAGGAGAGACCCCCAAGGTCAGGGGCCCCCCCAGCACCCGGACCCAGGCAGCCCGGGAGGGGGGGAGGCGCGGAACGCCCACCCAACCAGCTAGGCGCAGAGAAGGCCCCCCTACAGGGGCCCCCCCAACGCCCAGAGGCATAAGCGAACCCGGTGTCCGGCTCCCAGACCACAGGACAGGAGCGCTTAGCCGTACCAGGCGGCAGCCATGGGGGCCGCCGGACGCCGAGACAAGGACCAAGGATCCACTACAACCCCCCCCCCCCCCCCCCCCCGGCCATGTTAACTGAGCCCCCCTCCCTAACCCTTTAAGTGCCCTCCCCTCTCTGTGATGGGGAGGGAAAGCCCCAGAGGGTCCCAGCGTGCCAGCCCCCAGGTCCGTCCCACCCATGCACTCACGCACACATACTCACAATCATCTGGTTACCCCCCCACCCCCCGCCATCACGCAGTAACCCCCCCCGCCGACCGACCCCCAGCGCCGTATGCCCGACCATCACCGCAGCCGACATGATACCCATAAGCCCGGCAGCCCTGAGAGGACCAGGCAGTTGAAGACCGGCCGACCCCACCCATGTATGGAGGTGTGGTAGTGCTGTGTGTGTGCTGCAGGTAAAATAGGAGGTCTCCAGTGGAAAATTCATTCATTTTTAATTTGTCCTAGGTGTGTGTTGGGTTAAAACAACCTGCAACATCAGAATAACAACATAAGGAAAGAAAGACAACAGACCAAAGGTACCTTTTTTTCGAGGAGAACGAACAGTGATAATGCCCTGCAACAATCTCTCTCCGCTCTGGCGCATATTCTGTCGCTTCCTCGTTTACTAAGTTTGTTAGGTTTTCCCTAATTTACATATGCACTGATCTCTAGGGAGGGAAAACAGATAAAACACAGCTGCAACGCTATCAGAAAACATTAACTGCAACATGTCCATCCTTTCACAGTCTTCCCACATCACTTCTGGCCCTGCGAAGCCTTTTCTCACCTTCACCTTCACAGGAAGGTTTCTCACATCACTTGTAGTCAACCACTTCTTGAATATTTTCAGCTGTAATATCATGTTTATGAGCACAAATACATTTACACTCTGAGGTTTTGTGTTGTAGACACTTACACAGTGTCTTCTACGAACACTCCAGCAGTATTCAGGTAAACATCATCATTATCATTTTGCTTCAGGAGAGGATGCAGCTGGGTCTCTTCTGGTGTAATAGCTGTGGAGATGAGACGATTGCACAAAGAACGCAGGCAAAGAATACAACAGCATCCACACAAGGTCAAGATTGCAACAAATACAGCTCTGGACACCAAAGTGGAAGCTACCAGTAAGCGGTACTTCCCAAACACATCCAGCCAGGAGTCCTACATCATCGGACCATTCGAAATCCCCAACATGCTGGTCTCAGCTGCCACCCCCCACCTACCTATCCGTGCAACCAAACATCCCCAGCACAACGTTAACACTCCCCCCCCAACCCCCTCTACAATCCCCTACTTCGCATTGCATAACTGCCAGCACCCAAAACCCCCCACCCAGCCTCAACATAACAAAGGAGCAGGTGAGAAGAGAGCTTCAGAGGATCAAGACCAGGAAAGCCACAGGTCCAGAAGGCATCTGCTCCAGACTGCTCAGGGACTGCGCTGACCGACTCTGCCTGGTTGTAGCGTACAAGTTCAACCTGAGCCTCAACATGAGGAGGGTCCCTGTGCTGTGGAAAACCTCCTGTGTGGTCCCAATACCAAAGACTGCACAGGCAAGGGAGCCCAACAATTTCAGACCTGAGGCCTTAACGCCTCACCTAATGAAGACGCTAGAGAGGCTGATCCTGAATCACCTCCAGTCCCTAGTGAGCCCAGTGCTGGACCCCCAGCAGTTTGCGTATCAACCTGGCATTGGAGCGGATGACGCTGTCATCTACTTGATGCAATGAACCTTGTTATGCCCAAAGGAACCTGGAAGTACTGTCAGAATCATGTTCTTTGACTTCTCCAGCGCCTTCAACACAATTCAACCATCACTGCTAAGGGGAAAGCTGGAAGGTGCTGGGGTTGACAACCAGCTGACCTCGTGGATTGTTGACTACCTCACCAACAGACAGCAGTACATGAGGCTCCAGGACTGTGTGTCTGCCCAGGTGGTCTGCAGCACGGGGGCTCCACAAGGGACCGTGCTCTCTCCTTTTCTTTTCACACTCTACACATCTGACTTCCACCATGACTCAAACAGCTGCCATATCCAGAAGTTCTCCGATGACACAGCCATCGTTGGTGGTTAGTGTGTCAGAGGGAAACGATCTGGAATACAAGAAGGTGATCAAGGACTTTGTGGACTGGTGTGAACTCAATCACCTTCACATCAATGCCACCAAAACGAAAGAGATGGTAGTCGACTTTTGGGAAAAGGCTTCTCAGTCTTCCCCCATGGGGCTCAGGGACTGGACATAGAGAGGGTGGATGTGTACAAGTATCTGGGCGTTCACATCAACAATAAACTGGACTGGTCAGACAACACAAAGGTCCTGCACAAGAAGGGCCAGAGTCGCCTCCACCTCCTGAGGAGACTGAGGTCCTTTGGTGTGTGTAGGCCACTACTCAAGACCTTCTATTGAGACTGTTGTTGCATCAGCAACTTTCTATGCTGTGGTCTGCTGGAGTGGAGCAACGAAAGGGACAAAAAGAAGCTGGACAAGCTGGTGAAGAGAGCGAGCTCTGTCCTGGGCTGTCCCCTGGACTCAGTGGACTCTGTAGGTGACAGAAGGATGCTGACCAAGCTGTCCAGCATCCGGAACAACCCCTCCCACCCCCTGTATGCGACGGTGAGGACTATGAGTAGCTCAGAGACTGCTGCACCCCCAGTTCAAAAAAGAGCGTTACCGGAGGACCTTCATCCCAACAACAGTCAGACTATTCAACAACCCGGTCTAGGACTGTTGAAAACCGCTGCTGCTATTTATTGCCTTATTTAATCCGTTATTTATGTCCTGGACTTTTACTTCCACCTTGTATTATTATTTTTATTCTTACTCATTGCTACTTTGTTTTTTGCACTTTTCCAACTGCTATTTTTCTTGTTTTTGGCTGCTGTGACAACCCAATTTCCCCCCCGGGGATCAATAAAGTCCTGTCTTATCTTATCTTATCTTACATGGTGGTATCAACACCGGAATGGTCCTTCATCTTACCATTTAGAGTGTGAAGGCCCTCTATGGCCTTGGTCAGACTGCCGTCTGCAGCTGTGTTGTTAGGAATGAACGTGCAACACTGTTCACTGAACATGGTGCACACGCCATCCTTTTCAGCCAGCAACATGTCAAGAGGGATCCTGTTCTGGAATGCCATTAAAGATGTAGCAGAAAGCTGTTCATGCACAGCTTCAAACCCTTTTTGCGTCCAGTTAACTCATTTTGGACGTTGTAGTGGATGTAGTTGATCCTGTCCATGTTAAACATACACCACCAACAGAGTGAAGATTCCCAGCCAGCAGCCACCTGATAAACTAATTTATATTCATCTGGTACTCCACGAGGAACCCCTATGGCGTCTATGTAAGTAGTGTCAGTTTCTGTCAGCCACACTTCTCGCTTATGTCTAGGTCTCCATCTGTGAGAATAAATACTAGACATTTGATTAATCAAAACTTCAACTTAGGATACACAAAAACAGGTAACAGAAGTGTAACCAGAGCACAATGACCTGTAACATTTCTTGGAAATCTGTCGAACAGTCTGTCATCTCCAAACCACCACTTAATGTCTCCATGGGACAGTGGAACAAAGTCATTTGGCATTATTATTACATTTTTATAAGATGAATGATTCAGCTTTCCCAGTTGTACTCCTGCTCCAATCATATTCATGCAGGGAAAGTTTCCTGGGGACACTGTTTTAGAAAACACTGGCTTTTCCTTTTCAGATGTTGTCAAGGGTTTTTTGGGAAAGCATGAGTGGGTGGACTTACAATTCTATCAGTTGGAAGGGTTGTTCCATTTTCATACCACAGACTTTGGCTCACCTTCCACCCTGGAGTTTCCAGTTGAGATTACCTGCTTCTTATCAGCACCCAATCACCTGGTTCCACAAGCTGGTTTTGCTGCTGAGAGACAAGAGGTTCTTCATTAGTCAAGTTTTCTTTTTGTTTTGCTAAAATGGCCCTCATATAGTCAGGCAGGTTTGCTTCTTCATCAGTCTCCCATTGGTTTTCAAACTGTGGTAACCTGTAAGGTCTTCCAAAAAGGGTCTCTTAAGGTGTTAGGCCTGTTGTACTGGTAATGTTTATGTGCAGTTTTACTAAATCTAGGCACTGAGTCCATTGCCTTCCAGTTTCATCAATACATTTCTTCAGCCTATTTTTAATTGTGCCATTCATTCTTCCTACCAACCCAGCACTCTGTGGGTAGTAGGCACAGTGATTCTTTAAGTTAATGTGAAACATAGTTCCTATTCTTTTTACGATTTGATTAACAAAATGAGACCCATTGCTATAGATTTTTTCAGGTATACCATACCGAGGAATTATATCGTTGCATAATGCTTTGGCTACTGTTATTGCATCAGGATGTTTGCTGGGAACAATTAAATCCATTTAGAGAATGCATCTATTAGGACCAGAGAGAAATTTTTCCCTTCACTTTTGTTTAATTCTATAAAGTCCATGTGTATAATCTGAAACGGATATTGGGGACTTCCCTCGTTTTGATCTAAGATTTCCCTGAGCATTGTGCTTGGCACAGGTGAGACATGCTCTACAAACATTTTTTGAATAAGAATTAAATCCATAGGTCGTGTAATGTTTGTTTACCTGCCCCATCATTCCTCTCGTTGACACATATTGTCAATACAGCTGCCCATTTGTAAAGATTTTTTGGTAAAATAGGTTTGTTGTCTGGTCATACATATACTGTATATCATTTAAGAGTTTAGCATTATGTTTTTTCCAGAGTTCTTTTTCAAGTTTTAAACTCAGTTGTAGCATTTTCTTACGTATTTGATTGTCATTTATTTCATTTTCGTTGATTTTTAGTGCAAATGTTTGGATGGGTTTTGTTGTGGCTTCTTTTGCCATTTTATCAGCGAAAGCATTTCCTTTAGAGATATTATCTTTCCTTTCATTAGTTTACATGATTCTGTCAGAGCTATTAACTCTGCTGCTTGAGCTGAATAATGTGAAGGCAACGGCTCTGCTTTTAAAGCTATGGTTTGAGTCACACCCTGTCTGGGTTTTTCCTTGTTATTTTTTTTTCTTTGAAGAACCATCTACTTTCAATATTTCACCTTTTGGCAGGGGTTGATCTATCAGGTCATGTCTGCTCTTTGCTGTTTTTTCTGCTAATTCTTGGCAATCATGCACGCTTCCATCATAAGGAAGTGGCAACAATGTAGCAGGGTTGAAGGTGGTGCATCTTTCTTCATCCTCATTTCGTCATCCTCGCTTCTGTGAAACGACACTCCCCCCCCCCCCCCCCCGCTCTCTCCTGCTCTCTAAAGCTGCTTTCTGCCTGTCTCAACCGCCTCTCTCAACACATAACAAGCAGATCTTGGGAAGATGCCAAGACTGTTGCAAAGACAGTATTTATCCAGTGACAGATAAAAAACAAAACACTCATGGCACCCTGATGGTTCGTGAGAACAAGCTCCATTGGCTTGTTTTTCAAGCTCCCTTTGAGTCCTGATGGCTCTGTTTCCTCCCCATTTGGAGAGGGCCTTCTCCACTTCCTTTAATGGGACTGGTTGGGTGATAGCTTTTTTCTTCACTGCTCCTAAAAAGAAATCACAAAAACAAAGTATTCATTTTTGCCTGGGCTTAAACTTACTAAATCATTTGTCAGGGATGAATATAGATGAATAAATTCAACTTTAATTACCATAACAGACATCCAAAAGACGCAGCTAGCAGAGCTTATTCTCTCCATGACGTCCAAACAGGTTACATTGCAGAGCCAACTCACTGGACATGAGGAAGCCCATCATTCTTCTGGTTGCATCGTCCAGACAAGAGTCCCCAATTTCTCCAACCACAGCAACCTTTTCAAATAGAGAAAATATCACAAGATAGAAAGATGTAGTTAAATGTTAACAGCTTCATGACATATATACACAATAAAATTTTCCTTTAAGAATTAACTTACAACTGCTGACATGAAATCTATATCGGCGAGTTTGTCCTTCATGGCCTCACAATCTTGAGTGAAGCTGCAGCTGACCTGACCAACACAAGGGACAAACTAGAAGGAGCTGCATTTCCAGAAGAAAATGCAGGGTTGAATGCTGTTTTGTTGAATGAAAGCTGAAGTAGTTGAAGAAATGGCTTAACTGCTGAAAATTTTAAGAACACAAAATGGCTGCCAATCCCATCCCATAATAATTTCAAAACGTATGTTGTTGTCCAAAACTTTGTGAGCATTTTAACGTTTGAATGGTGTCTCTAGCTAAAAGTATGTTGAAGTTACTATGGTTGAAAGAAGCAAAGGTTTTCAAGGATTCCTTATGTATTTTAATGGAGCAAAAAATCAAGGAAAACCTGGAATACCTTGAAAAGTTCAAGGAGCAAAAGTCATAGCAGGAATACACTGAAAGAATACTATAATATTCCACGTAATTTCCATTTACATAATAAATAAAAATATTGTAAACAGATAACTAAGGTTTAAATTCTTTTTCTATATTTCGTCTGAAGCAGAACAGTCACCTGGGAGTAGTTCGTGTGGACACAGAAATATCAACACCAACCAGGTTTACAAATGTTCCCAAATGTCTGTGAGACGATTCTGTCAGAAGCAGCAGCTGTGAAGAAACGGATGTTAAAAACGCACATCAGGAAATGCAGTCCAGTCATCCACAGATAAGATATGGAGGCACATTTGTTTGATCTCATTAAGCAGTTATGCAGCATTAAATGTGATTTCTAGGTGGGTGTTTACAGACAGATCCTTCAGTCATAAGTTATTGACAGGTTACCTCATCAGTTGGAGGGAGGGGGGGGGGGTCACGTGGGCAGGATTCTCAGACAGGTGGACCAGCTGCATAATCAGCAAAGCTGTCAGGTAAACTGCAGCAGTTTGTGTCTCAGAACAACATTTATGAATGCTTCTTACTCACACTATTAAGCTCTGTGACTTTAGAGTGTGTCAGTGCACAGAAACATGACAGTAAATGACTGGATGTAGAATACATCTACCAGTAAAAGTACAGGATGATCATGTCTTTATTAGTGGGCAAAACCAACTAAATCTGCAAAGGGTCAAATACTTTTTACTCTCACCGTATGAGGTCCTACAAGAAAACATTGGCTTATATATAATAATCTGCAATTGCAATTTTATTATTCAATTAAAATTTTATCAAATTTGTTTTGAACAAACATTTTATTGTTTGTTTGAATGTTTGTAAAAATCATGCTAAAATGTGTATTAAAATCTTAGTTTTCTATATAAAATTATTAGGTGTAGTAAAAAGAAGCACTCATTACTGTAGAAGTGCATTATTCACGTTTACAAAACATGTTTTTTTTTACGTGAAACCAATGTCTGTTGTTTTTTAATGTAAAAAAAAAGCAGAGCAAATCTTCTGACAGTCAAAGTATTCTTTCTACCACCCGACTATGTCCCCAGTCGCCTTTGACTGCAGCCAAACATTGCACTGGCCCCTTTTGAGCTGTCCTGCAGGTGGTGGCCCCACGGGGGAGTCACCCCATGTCATTTTCCTCAGGCTGGACCCAACGTGGGAGGAGCCCTGGCCACCAGGCGCTCGTCTGCGAGCCCCAACCCCAGGCCTGGCTCCAGAGTGGGGCCCCAGTGACGCTAATCTGGCGACATAGCAGAGTCTTCTTTTAGAACCCCCTTCTTATAAAGGGATACCCCCCCCCAGGGGCAAAAGCCCCAGACAGCTTAGCTCCAGGGATCACTGGAGCTCTCAAACCCTCCACCACGTTAAGGTGGCTGCTCGTTCATTTGTGTTAACCAGCAGCTGGACAGTTGTGCCTGACAAAGTGGCCGGCGAGTGTGTATTTTTTTTTTAAAGTTTCTTTAAATTCCACTTAATTTTGAACTGTCTATCCTAACCACATATTCTAAATATATATATTTTCCAAACACCACATTTTTTTCTGGGCAAACAGGAGCTCCCGGAACCCCAACTAACACACACATCTAATACACAGAATCTATGAGATGATCAGATAAAATACAAAAATGAATAATAAAAACATTTCCACAGACACAGAGGGAACACCTGATGCAACCTTTGACCTTTCGCATGATCTCATAAACAAACATCAGGCTGGGCTGCAGTCATGCGTCTCTGGGGTCACCATTTTATTTCCTACAGATTTTTTTGTTTTTTTTATTACTAATTCCCTCCTCGGATAACTTGGATCTTACATGAGTTCTAAAGTCATGTTGGATTCAGAGATGCCCACAGAGATGTCAGAAAGTTAACACTAACCATGTCAGTCCTACAAGCAAAGTCGATTTTCTTATAGAGAGTGAAATTCTCTCTCCTCCTGAATTGCTCTCAGAGACGGGATTCTTTTTTTCTCTCTCAAAGCAGCTTCTCCCATTGAACAAATTCTTTGTCCTTCTATTACTAATTTAACTTGTGGGAAGCAGCAAAGTCCTTCGTTGTGTTGTTCGGGCTCTTTTTGTCGTTGCAGAGGAGTCTTCAAATTCTGGATTCTGTTTTTTCCTTCCAATGAGGCCTCTCCCAACGTCACTTCTTCTTCTTCTTCTTGTTTCGTTTGTGGCTTCTTTCTTTGGAAACAGAAGGAGAATCTTCCTCTGGGAGGTTTGGTCTTTTCTTCTGGCAGAGACTTCTCGGCTTGCTCTTTCAGAATTGCCCTTTTTTCTTCCAAATAGTCGCTCCCAGAGTCTGTTCTTTTTTGTTTTTCCTTCTTTAGTTGACGTCTTTGGGAACAGAAGAGTCCTCCTCTGTGATGTTTGGTCTTTTCTTGCTGTTGTAGAGGCTCCTCCTCTTTCTCCAGAGTTGCATCCAGATCCTGGATCCTGTTGTTTTCTTCCAATGAGGCGTCTCTCACTGCCTGTTCTTCTTGTTTTTCCTTCTTTAATTCGCTGTTTTGGGAACAGAAGGAATCAGGTCTGTGATGTCCGTCTGGTCTTTGTGTTTGCGGGATGTTTTCCATGTCCTGCTCACACTGGGGTTCTCTCTCATCCTCCTGCAAACGTCTGACTTCCCTTTCCGATATATTTGAGAGCTTTTCTTCTAGGACCTTTGAAGACCCTGTCCTGACAGTTACGTTTTCTGTAAACGTCTTGACTGCGAACTTCAATGCAATCATCTGCGTTTTAGCCTCTAATGCGGGCGTTTTAGCAACAATCCTGTCAGTTTCCAGCTGGAACTGTATTATCATCTCCTGAACGTGTGACTGTTTTGGCCTTGGGAAGGATACTGTCCCGTAGTTTTGGTTTTCTGGAAACAGAAACCCCTTGAAAATGTTAATGCACTGCATTTTATTCTCTGATCTCCAAAAAGGTTCCTTTTCCGGGTTTAATTCTCAGTTCTTTGTTGGCTTTTCTCGTCAATCAACTCAGGGAAACTTCTTTTGCTAAGAAGAAATATCTGTAGCCGACATGTATATGTTAACATCTGAAGGTTGTTTCACATGATGATATATTACACTATTTGATGTCATCACCAGTATGTGAGATCATAGCAAAAACTGGTGATGTCATCAACTTGAAGTAATGACATCATGTGATGAGGTGATGACATCACATGATGTACCGACGCTGTTCTATCAAAGCTTTTTTTTCTTTCTTGTATTTCTAACAGGAATGTATTAATGTTAATAAAAAACAAAAAAAACAGAGGGCACTTTTTATTTTGAGGCAAAAAAGGCAGGAGCTCGGGCCCCCAGAAGGCCCCTATGTGAGCACGTTCCTGAGGAGGAGGGTGGCCTATTTGAAAATTACGTCAAATACTCATTTGGTTTTGCTTTATGTTTAACCCAGTTTGTTTTCCTCATTTTGTGCAAACAAATGTAGAAATAATCATGTTGAAATTTTTTTTTCTTCAGTTTCTGAGGTGCCCTGGAGGCTACAGTTATCCTGAATTTACACTGCTCAGTCTGCGTTGTGTGAGGAGTCCGTCTCCAACCATCCGTTTGCATTGTCCCCCATGCGTCCTCGGTCTGTCCCCCCTGGATCCCAGAGAAGTGGTTTGTCCTGTCACCCCCCTATCTTTTCTCATCCAACACTTAAGCGCTCAAACCCCAGAACCCCTCCCTCCTACCTGAGTCAAATACATGTTTTCTGGCACACATGATTCTATGTTTATGAACCTCCACAGTTAAACTTTCGTCCTCCATGGTGGAGTTATCCGCTGTGTTACATTCTTTATCACATGTGCTCGTCCTAGTTAATATGAATTTAAGTCTTATACTGTTTTATTTTGACATTACAAATTAGGTTTTATTTTGAAACGCTGACCTGTTTTCTGGTTATTGACGCGTCAACGGACTGGAAATAGAACTCCTGCGTAAAGCCTGGCTTGCGATGCAGAGGGCCACAGAACAACGGAGGCGATGTAAACACTCTGATTGATTTATGAACGTTTTAACCAACTAAAGGATAATATTTTGTCGTGTCAACGCAACGGAAACGCACCGCAGACGGACCGGTGGAAATCAGCCTTAAGCCTTTGGGTATAAAGTCTAATGTTGAAACCGGATCTGGGCTCCCAGTTACCCAAATTAGAGGATCGTTGAACACGTCAACAAAAATGTTTGACAAACAATAGAAGAGAAAAACAGCCATGGGAAAGAAAAAGGGGGAATTGTGCATTTTCACTTCAATCTCAGAACTTTGAACTATGGGCACAATTCCTTCAACTGCAGAGTTGATGCCAACATGAATGAATGGAACCAATAAAATGACCTGTTTAACATCTTGTGATATCTTATGGGGTCCATCAGATCTGACCAATCTACTTCAAATGCCCTGAACACAATAGCACTTCCTCTGCAGCTCCACAATAATGCATTGCACCATGGTTTCTTATTTTCTAAAGAATCTCAAGGACTCAGTCATACTGATACTGATTGTACCTTGTTTAAGTGATTTTCACCTGTTTTATTTTCATTTCAAGTTTTTTTCTCTTTTCTGTTTTTATTTGATCTACTTTTGTAAGAAGTAAAATAAGAAGTTAAACATTGATGAAAAAACAAAGATTTTAAATGAAAGAATGTAATTATGAGCTCAAGCGATGTTCCTGAAAATAGACTACAAGCTTTATTTATCCTCACAACTTAGAAAATTAGAAATCACACAAATGTTGCCAGTGTCTATCATTATCTGGCTTATTTTAAGCAAAATACCTCAAACATACCTATACCAATACATTTTTTAATAAAGTACCTTTTTAAAAACATTTTATATGTATGTAAATAAAAATATATATATTTCTTTTTTTTACTCTAAAATTTGTTTATCCAAAAAATCTAAAAGTGGCAGATAAACAAGTTTTAGTCTTTTTGTTCGCTTTCATTTCTCCTGTAGAACTTGTGCAAGATCTTTTCTTTGTACTGGTTTGTGTAGATAAAAATATATAAATAAGCAAAATAAAAAAAATAAAAACTTTGAAAAACTTTTTTTTTGTGTTTTTCTTCCCAGTTTTCAAATTCATGCTTCCTAAAAAGAAAACAAAAAACTGCAGTTGCAGATTCCATTCAATAAGAACCTTTGATGTGTTTCTTAATTTCTAAACATTTTGTCTATAAATCCTACTTTAATGTTAGCATAAAAACAACAACTGCAGTGATCAGTGCAGCTAAAGGTGCCCTTCAATAAGAACATTGGTTGTTTGCTAATTTCTAACAATTATGTTTATAAATCCTACTATAATGTCAGCATTAAAATATACATATATATATATTTAATGCTGACATAATGCTAATGTGGTTCTCTACAAACTAACTAAATAATTAACTAACTAACTGACTGACTGACTGACTGACTGACTGCCTGACTGACTGACTGACTGACTGACTGACTGACTGACTGACTGACTGACTGTAGTGATGCTCTTGCATCACTAGGAGCTGCTGGAGCTGGAGTCTTGGAATCAGTCCTCCGTTACAGTGCGTCCTCTACCTTTGGTGTCTCTTTACTGTGTAAATGCTCCATCCTCATCTGAAACATTGTTCTTTTCAGAATTAAACAAAGCTTGCCACGGGTTGCCTGTTTGAGGTAAACCTTTGTTTTGCCTCACAGAGTTGTTATTTTTGACATTTTTTTGGAGGCGCTTTGGTGAAACATGCACTTTTCGTTTAGCCGGAGTTGGAGCTGGTGATTGACTTGCAGAGCTAGCTGATTGACTTGCAGAGCTAGCTGATTGACTTGCAGAGCTAGCTGATTGACTTGCATAGCTAGCTGAGGGATGTGAGCTCCTTGATGGGTCTTCTGATGCTTCATCGTCCTGTGAGATTTCACTCTCACTCTCACTTATTTCCTCCTGTAATGGGTCCTGAATTTCCTGTTCTTCCTCTGAAAAACTGTTCTCATCAACTGAGGTGTTTTCAGATTTTCCATCTTCGTTTGATTTCTCTGATATTTGAAAGGAGCAGCCACTCAAAGATTCATTAGTGATGTCGTCAAAGTCCTCGTATTCTGAATCAGTTACTGATCCTTGCATTTCTTGTGATTCCTCTGAGAAGTACTCAGATTCATGTTGAGTCTTCTGTGAGGAACCCTTGAAATGTCTGCGGTTCTGAAATACTCTGCTACGATTCCTGTCCTCTTCCATTTTGCTGTCATCCTTCTTCTGAGCAGCTTTTGCTTTTCCCCCTGTGCTCTTCTTCCAGTTCATTCTCACATTCTGAAATTTTCTGGACAAACTTTGAGCTATATTTGAGAAAAGAGCAGTCTTTTTTCTACTGTGCTCATCGTTCTCTACTTCCGAGGAGGTCAGCTCCAACTCAACTTTCTTTTGATGGTTTGCGTATTTCAGACAAAGGTTTTGCTCCATCAAAGCCTTCAGCTCTCTGTCTTTTTCAGCCCTGTTCCTCCTTTCAGCTGTTTGGAACTTTTGAAGTTCTTCTCTTAAAGCCTGAATTTCTCTGTCTTTCTCGTCTTCATTGGTTTGTAACTTCAGGAGTTTTGCTCTTAAAGCCTGAATTTCTCTGTCTTTCTTGTCTTCATCGGTTTTTCTGACAGTTTGTAACTTCAGGAGTTTTGCTCTTAAAGTCTGAATTTCTCTGTCTTTCTTGTCTTCATCAGTTTTTCTGATGGTTTGTAACTTCAGGATTTTTGCTCTTAAAGCCTGATTTTCTCTGTCTTTCTCGTCTTCCTTTGCTCTTCTGACAGTTTGTAACTGTATAAGTTCTGCTGTTAAAGCATGAATTTCTCTGTCTTTCTCGTCTTCCTTTCTTCGTCTGACGGTCTGTAACTTTTCAAGTTCTGCTCTCAAAGCTTGATTTTCCCTTTTAAGTCTGCTGTCATCCAGTTCCTGTCCTTTGAACCCGTTTCCTAATTTTTGGCTTTTATCCTTAGGAATCTTGTGTTCTGCTTCCTCAGAACTGGACTCCGGCTGGGAAATGATGTCCTCCACGCTGTGGTCAGGTGATTGTCCTCTTACGTTTCTTTTTTGCTGAGAGGCATCCTCCATGTCCCTCAGCAGTTGTTGAAAGTTTGTTGCTTCCTGTTTTAGGTTTTTCACAGACATCTCCTCGGTTCTGATTGTTTTCCACAGCGTTTGTTGTTCATAGAAACATTTGCGAAGTCTGTAAACCTCTTTTTCCAGTTTGGTGTTGTTGTATTTCAAGAACTTTTCTTCACGGTGCAGAAAATTGTGTTGATTTTCAAGAGTTTTTTGATCCCACAGTTTCCGTTTGAAGGATTCTATTGATCTACAATACATGTCTGTCATTTCTTTCAGGTGTTTTATGTTTTCCTGCTTCACAACACATTTTTCTTTTAATTCCTTTTGCTCTTCAAGTGTCCCTTTCAGTTTTTTGTTCTCTTGTTCCAATTTTTGGTGTAATTTTAAAATGTCTTTTTCATATTTTTCAAAGTTTTTGTAAACACCACGTAGCAACTTACTTTCACCTTGCGGGTTTTTATGAGATCCCACATTCTGAGATAAAATTCTGATGTCTCCAATACAATATTTCCTTCCACTCTTTCCTTGCCCTTGAGTTGCCATGTCTGAAATGCACTTCTTGCTCAATTCGGTCTCTTTAATCCCCACAAATCTTTTGGATACAGTCTGTCAAGTTGGCTTTTGCTCTCTATATCTGAAAGAAATTCTGAACTAATGTGACCTCATCAGTGGATGAAGATGATGTCAATCCAACACCTTATGACTGTTATTTCCATCAAATGATGTCATGTGATGATGATGACAGGTGTGATGTCATCAGATGATGTCACGGGATGATGCAACCCCTATGATGTCATCAAATGCTTTCACAGGATGATGATGACCCGTGTGATGTCATCAGATGATGTCACGGGATGATGCAACCCCTATGATGTCATCAAATGATGTCATGGGATGTACTTTGCGTGACTTAATTTAAAGCTATAAGCCCCGCCCTCTTCTTATCTGACTTATTATTGGTGAGATGTGACAGTCTCTCAATGTTGTCTTTAAATATTTGTTGATCAAATGAATAAAAATAATAAAGTACAAACAATATGCTGTAATACAGCGGCCCCCAACCCCCGGGCCACAGACTGGTACCGGTCCGTGGGTCATTTGGTACCGGGTCGGACAGAAAGAATAAATAACTTGCATTACTTCGGTTTTATTTATTTCGGAATCTGAAAGATGTTTTATGTAGAAAAACTGCCAGATTCTCTGTTCCATCCGTCTATGTCACTCTTGACGCAGGCCAAGGCGCTCTTCTCGGTCACGTGATAGGTTACCGCTAAAACAAAACCTAGGAGCTAGCAAAATGAGTAAAACAGAAACTTCTTTGGAAAGTTTCTTTGGCGAGGGGAAAACACCCAGCCAGGAGACAGAAGAGGAGCCTTCCACTTTCAAAAAAAAGAAAGCTACATTTAACAGACAGTACTTTTTTAATGCACCATGAGTGTGGGAAGGGGGGAGGATGAGGACACCTGTGCCATGTACAATGACATGCCTGTCAAAATAAAAGCTCAGGGTTCGTCTTGACACATCTCTGTTCCTCCTTCATCGTAGCATTGCTATAATAATCATCCGCCTAAATCTTAAAGACCGGTCCTTGAAAACTTTGTGTGACATCATAGCGGTCCGTGGTGTTAAAAAGGTTGGGGACCACTGCTGTGATAGATTAAATGAAGAAACTCCTTCACAAATCCAACAAATGACCATTTATCAAATGTGCAACTCTGGTGTTGTTTAATAATGTGGAACAGTATATTTGAAGGTTTTCATTTACATTATACTGTTATATTTAGAAGGTTGGTTGAAAACCATTTAATATACGGTTAGTGACTTAAAAATGATGCTGATTGTCCTTTGCTTTGAGTATTTAGAAAAATCATAGAAATATATATAATTTGCATAACAATTTGGAACACACTGTAATAAATTAAATGAAGAACTCATCCACAAATACAACAAGACACTTCAGGCTGTTATTGATGTCTAAGTAGGCAATACAAAGTATGAAGGAGTGGGGTCTCTAAACTAATCGGGATCCTTTGGGAAATTTCTACTGATTTGAAAAGATTAAAGAAGTTTGTTTGACTATAAAAGGACTGACCCAACCACTAACCATGATTGTAAAAAGCTAAGTTGTGTGTGATTGTTTATGTTCTGTAAAAGATATTAAAGACATTTTAAATTCTGCCAGGGTGTGTAAACTTATGAGCACAACTGCATGCACAAATCTGGCTGAAATAGCATATATTTTGATAGTGTTAGTGATGGTGAATATAGCTAACACATATTGTAATGACCTTGACCACTTCTGGTGCAGTTTCTGAGGTGTATTGTGGGTAATAGTTTTTTCTGTTTTCTTTTTTTTCTTCTCTGTTATTGACTTGGACTTTGCAGTTGGGGTTTTTTTTGTCTTAGTTTTTATTTTTTGACAAGAAACCAGTCTAATGTGAGTTGTAGCGGGTATAAAGGTAATTAGTAAGATTGTCACGGTACCCCCAGCCGGCTCCTTCTCCTCGTCAGGTCCACCTGCAGACACCAGCTGTGCCTCCTCATCCTCATCGGTGGCTGGACTCATAAGGAGAACCAGGACCTGTACTCGACGCTAGTTCGTTGTACTCCTCTGTGCTTCCTTTGGCCTAGTTCACTATTCTTGTTCTCGCCTTGTTACCTCGTCTAATTGTGCCTTGTCTCTTCACTACCCAGGATCCCGACCTCATCTTGTACGCTCTGGATTGCCGACTCACCTACTCTCTGGTTCCGTCCTGCCGCTTCTCTGGGCTTCCACTGGATCACGGTGTTCGCCGTCAAGACCCTCCAACCATCCTCGCCACATCCTCATCTGGAACACTATTATATACATTAAATCTATTCCTATTCACCTTCCTTGCTAGCCGAGTATCATTCCGGGTTACAGCATCTGGGTCTGCCTAGTCCACTAGCCATGACATCAGTGTTGCTAAAATGTACTTCGATTCCAATCAGTAAACAACTTAATGTGGACAATAATATCATTAAAGTGCATTCTATATTTTTGAACCATGCCTATACATAAACTGACACTTAAATGAACTTTAAACTTCATAAAATACTTAATTGAATTAAAATATGTTATTTCTGCAGGTGAAGTTTTTCAAAGCAAAGTTCCAGAAAAGTTTGCGCTGCAGAAAAACAGATGGCAGCTCAACATGAATAAAAAGACTAAAGTCATTCATATCACTGTGCAGTAAACAGGCGAATCACCATGAATTATGAGTACTGTAATCATTAAATATTATTTGACCTTAATATCTAACTTTTTTAATTGCAGGTCCTTTAGAAAAAAATGTCTAACTTGCTGCATCAGCCTGATTGTGTCATGATTTGTAAACGGGACAGACCCAGACACTGGAACCTGGAAGGAGCACAGGAGAATATGTAGGTAAGTCAGAAGATTTATTTTTTCTGGATGAGTTTCCGATGCAGATGGATGAGGTGAAGTCCGGTGAGCGAGAACGGAGCGATGAGGAACAGGAGGCTCGGCTGTGGCGTGGCTGGAGGGACTCGGCAGAGAGCAGCAACAGGCAGACGTGGCGAAGGGAGAGTTCTGGAGCAGGAACCAGAGGGACGCTCGTGGACGTGGATGTCTGGAGGTAAGGCGTAACAACAAGATTAGCTAGAGACATAAGGTACGTGAGCGAGAATTACAAGGCGACCAGACTAGCACCCTGGGGAGCAACAAACTGGCGATGAATGCTGGCACTGGATCTCCTTAAGAAGGCCTGCAGTAGATGAGGTAGATCATTTCCGTCTTATAAAAATACATTTTAAAACATGTTGGTATTCCTCCTCTGCCTGAAAATCTAAAATGCTTTTTTTTAGATTACAGATTTTGCCACCGTTAGTAACACACCTGGACACGTCTGATGATGTGATGCCATATAATTACTGTATAAATCAGGCTGGCTCAGAGCTTCTTCTCTCATGTCACAGAAAACGGGAACGGCTCATGTGAATACAGTTCGTTTCCGTCGGGTTCCTTTTGCGCATCGCAAGTTTAAAAAAAGCAACAATTAAATGATCAAAGTAGCACTTTTAACAATTGAACAATTGAATTAACAATTAATTAATTACCTCCTCTTGAACCCAGAAAAAACTGAGGTTATTATACTAGGCCCTAAAAACCTGAGAGATGCTCTGTCTGCTCAGATAGTCTCCCTGGATGGTGTAAGTATAGCCCCCAATTCCACAGTTAGAAACCTTGGGGTCTTATTTGACCAGGATTTATCATTTAAGGCTCACATATCTCAGGCGTGCAGAACTGCATTTTTTCACCTGCGGAACATTGCTAAGATCAGAAATATACTTTCTAAGAGTGATGCTGAAAAACTCATCCATGCATTTGTTACGTCGAGGCTGGATTACTGTAACTCCTTGTTAGCAGCGTGTCCTAAGAGTTCCTTAAGAAGTCTCCAGCTTGTTCAGAACGCAGCAGCTAGATTGTTAGCAGGAACTAGCAGAAGAGATCACATCACTCCTGTGTTAGTTTCGCTCCATTGGCTCCCAGTTGATTCTAGAATTAAATTCAAGATCCTCCTGTTAACCTATAAGGCCTTACATGGAATGGCCCCGTCCTACATTAAGGACCTCATAGTCCCTTACCATCCAATCAGAACACTTCGCTCGCAAAATGCAGGACTGCTTGTGGTTCCTAGAATTAGTAAAAGTACAGTTGGAGGTAGAGCGTTTAGCCACCAAGCCCCTGTTTTATGGAATAAACTCCCAGCTCACGTAAGAGAGGCAGATTCAGTTTCTACATTCAAAGTTAGACTGAAAACATTCCTCTTTGGACAGGCTTATTGTCAGACTAGTTAGTATTCAGAGATTATTTAACTTAATGTTAATTGTTTAAATTAAACTAAATAACAATAACTATTGTTTTAAAAGGCTGCTAGAAGTTGAAGCTGGGGTAACTATGGTGCACTGGGGCTCAAAGTGTCCTTGGGCAAGACACTGAACCCCACCTTGCCTGTGGTGGGAGGTTGGCGCCAGTGTTCGGCAGCGGAGCCTCCATCAGTGTGTGAATGTGTGTGTGCGTGGGTGAATGGGACTGTGACTGTAAAGCGCTTTGTGCCCTCAAAAGAGGGTAGAAAGCGCTATATAAGTATACGCCATCTCCTGCTCTCTAAAGCTTCTTTGTCACTTTTTCCTTTTTTCTGACCCTCTCAACCAAAATTCAGTAGACTGAAACCCTGCTTTCTGCATTTTCTTTGGATTTTTTCCTGTCTTTTCTCTAATCGCATCCGGCAATGCAGTTATTCTCGGAGTGTTTAACCTTCCATTAAATATGGAAGCAGATAACATGCTGATGGGAGGACGCCAAGACAGTCGGTTTCCTGCAAACACTTCTGCATCCATGATTCTATTAGCTATATAGCTAGGTAATGAATAAAAGCAAATATGTGATAATACATTTTTCCAACAGTGTATGCATACAAAATCTTTCCAACTGCAAAAACAATATGGTCCTTGCAGTCAGTGATGCTGCTGCGGGCCATAATTATCAGCTCAAAGTCTTTGCGGCCTAGCAACCGCAGCACCTTTAATACATGACGGACATTGGCTTTGATGTATCCAGCCCTTGCTTCCTGCAACGTCCTTTCTGGGTGAGCTCAATCCAGTGCCTGATTTTTGTTTGACTGTTTGCTTCTGATTGGCATTAGCCTGCTTGTGTCAGGTTTTGAATCAGCTGGACCCAAATGCAGTCTGGAAACAGATTTATTGAGAAAGGAATAGACTTCAAAAGAGGAAACTGGCAGATGATCTGGGAGGCGAGACGAGACAGCTTAGTTCTGGAGACAGACTTGGCTTGGAGTGGTTAGGCTTGGCTTGATGTAGCACAGCTTAACTTGACTGGACCTTGCTTGGTCTTGAGCTGCTTGGCTTTGCTAGCCGGGATCAGTGGTCTTCTTCCATAGAGGAGAGCAGACGAACCGACCATGGCCGGAGGGAGTGAAGGACTTATAAAGGCTGACTAATCAGATGTGGAACAGGTGCGGGAACCAGCGGCAGGTGTGCGGGGGCGGCCTCGACACCTGACAGCTTGCTATTTCTAACTTTTCCAAAGGTTTTTTCTGGTTAATATTCACATCCTTTAACCAGCATCTTTAGTATACTAGTGAATATACTTCTGTGTTAACTACTTTATGTCTACGCTACTCTTACATTAAAGCTGCAAGCGGCATTGTATGGCCCGCAGGCGCATCTCCCTGATGCCCGCCTCTACGCCCCACCGCCCTCGACGCCCGCCTCTATTCAGCAACACCACCCTCACCGCCCCCATTTGATCAAGGCTAGTAAAACCTGCACATGTTAATCATGCTAACTCTGCTAGTTGTGCTAATGTTGCTAAAAGTGCTAGCATTGTGTTCAGCAACGTCAACTGACTAAGAAAAACACATTGTGTAACATTTTTATAATAATAATAATAATACATTTTATTCATAATGCACTTTTCATTAAATAAAACTTCAAAGTGCTACAAGATATGAATAAAACTCGATTAAAAAGAAAAAATGTGCAAATTTTAATACAAAGCTAACCTAAAACTATAAAAGTAGCACTTAACAAGCAAAAAATAAATAAAACTATCAGCAGTCGTAGGCTTTTTTAAATAGAAATGTCTTTAAAAGGGCTTTAAAAGAGTCCAGGGTCTGTGATGTTCTGAGATTGATAGGAAGGGAGTTCTAAAGCCTCGGCACAGCAGAACAGAATGCTCTGTCTCCCATCGTTCGGAACCTGGTGGGGGGGACCTGAAGAAGGAAGCTGTCTGATGAACGGAGGGTGCGGGTGTGGTTCTGGGAAATAATTTTTTTTTTTGAATAAAGTGCACAATAAAAAGAAATTGGACTGGGCAGGTTCGTCTCAGGGAGGAAATGTGGAAATGTAAATCACACAAAAAACTCCTTTAGCTGGTTTGATGCAGATATTTTTACAGTGAACAAAATTGACAGCAACAATATGTACAATGGGTAAATGATTGGGTTTTTTTTTCCAGTCCAGTGTTCAAACAAGTTCACCCTCTTTGGGTGTCTTTGAAGTTGACAAATTGGCTCCAATGCTTGTTGCTTGGTAAAAGTTATTGTTGAAGTGTTGGTGTGGATTTGTTTGTCCTACCACGTCAGTACGGACTGTTGGGCATTTGGTCCAGGTGGGCTCAGCTGGCTCCCACCAGCAGATGGGAGGAGAATTTTCCCGAGTGGAAAAAAACCTGGCCTGTATAAACAGGACCAAATACTTATTTAAAAAACATTGAATTATGTTTCAAAAATAATTTCATGACAATTTGTTTTCTTAATATGCATATTTTTCCAAAATTGAATTCATCTGATTACTTACCAACAATTAATCATCATCAAATCATAATTCACAAAATCAACATGCGCATGAACAATAGTTCATTATTTTAGAGTACTCATAATAACGTTAATAATAAAAAAGTTCTTATAGATTTCCTGTCATTTCCTTCTTTGTTTTTATGATCACAAACCGAGATCAACTGTCTGAGATCAGCTGACGCCAGCACCAGTACAGGGGTGTGTGTGCTGTAGGAAACCAAACTCCGCCTTTGTAGGTTCCTAGAACGTGTTCAGCATCGAGGAAAAGACGACCAGGATTCAAACAGTTATAGATTAACAAAGTTTATTTCCTGACAGAGTTTTCTAAAACGAAGGTTAACAGATATCTGGGTCTCCAAACTCCGAAGTTTACAATGCACATGTCTGCGTTTGTCTAACTTGCAAACAGTTCAGGAAGAGAAGACAAAAGACGCTTCTCAAAGAATGATTTTTATCCTGTGCTGCGTGGGTCTCCTCCCCCTGGGTGCTGCAGCTGATGTCTCTGCAGGCAGCTGCCCGATGTCCGTTATTTGGAGTTGCTTGCTGCATGTTCGCCTTCGTCTTCAATGGTTGATGTCCTGTTTCCATAGAAGGGGCCTGATGTTGGTTGACTTTGACTGGTTCCTCGAAGACAAGTGATGAATTCCCCCACCTGGGAGGCTGGATCATGTTGCACATGACGAGGATCTGCGTGATCAGCACAAACCTCCATATTGATTGCTGCAGACGATAGGATAACTTCCTGTTGCGTGGGCGGATGGCTTGCAGGCTTTGACGTACGGGTGGAAATGTCAAAGCAGTGAACTTTGTGACAGGTCACGAGTAAAGAAAGAATGGGTGTAGTACACACAGGATGCATGTAAGTATAGCATTAATATTTCAACGCAATAAAAGATTAAAACAACAAGCATACATTTCTTCAGTGCAAAAATCCTTGGGCGCCTTAAAGGCTTGTTGCTGCGCTGGCTGCCACATGACTTATACCAGTGTTTTTCCACCTTTTCTGAGCCACGGCACACTTTAACCTTAAAAAAAATCCCGCGGCACACCAGCATCCAAAAATCCAAAAAAGGAGAAACTCATCGTCTGATCTACAGCCCCTCCACAATCTCACGTGCATTTTTGAGATAATTGTGGCAGAAAAAGCTGGAAGCTGCAGCTGTTTTTTCTAAAAGATGGAATAAAAGTTAAGTTAGAAGATTTAAAAACAGTTTGAGGTGTGTTCGTTGGTTTCAAGACGTTTAACAACAGATCTCCTTGTGCTCACTTTAACCCAATGCATCATGGGAGATGTAGTGCATAAAACGGCCGGAGATCGCTTTTCAGAGCTTCATTGTTTTGTTCTCTTGTTCCACGGTCTGATACCGGATTCTGTGGAAAGCTACACCGCTAAAGACGAGCTTTAGGAGCTTAATCGAAACAAGGAAGTGAAGACTTTAACCACTTCTGATTGGTCAGACTGATGACAAGTGATTAAGCCTCCCAAGAATGATTGGTGGAGACAGTTAAAGGGGCGGGACTTTTCCAAAATACAGCCAAAGCTGCAGCTAAATCGCAGAACCGTCATTCCTATCAAAATGTCTTTAATAAAATAAAATAAACACAAAGAAAAAAGTATTTTATGATCTTTCATATTCCTAACTACTTAGTGTTTCATCAGGGCCTGTTTGGACAAACACAGAGCTGAAATCCTGGAGATGGGAAATGTTGTTAGATCAGTGAATGAGGGCAATTTTCCACGGCACACTTGACCACACTGGTTGAAAAACACTGACTTATACAACTCTTTTGTAAGTTGCCTTAGTGATGCTCGATTTCGCTGAACATGACGCTGCTTGCTGGACGGACACTTTATTTTGCAGTTAGAGGACACGACTAACATTTCAGAGAAGGGATTGACGAACGTGGTGGAAAATCAACATTATCTACAAATCTAATCTACATTATCAATGTGACAAGGAGGTTTCAGAAGGAGCTTCCTCATTCTGGATTGACTCATATGTGCAGACAGCAGCTCAGTCCACCCAACATTCACACTAAGACTGTTGACAGGAAGGGTTTGTTAGAGGAGTTACAAACGTAACATAACCTGCTTTTTGGAATGCCCCCCAGATCAGGGGCCTCATTTATAAACGTTGCGTACGCACAAAAGAAGGCGTACGCCACTCTCTACGCAATAGTTGAGATTTATAAAAAGCAAACTTGGCGGTAAAACGTGCGGTCCTTCACGCAAGCTCTGACCCAGGCGTACGCACAAAAACGGGTGAAATGAGAAACGGCGACACCGTCGGCAGATGGAAGAAACACGTGAAAGTGAAAATGACAATACTGCCTCATGAATAACATGAAGACTTCACAAAGCAAGTCTCACAATGAACAGCTACACGAACACCCGTATGATCAATCAGCAGTGAAACAAACAAATAAAATCAAACAAAAATTATAACAGAAATTCAAATGAACACAAATTTGCAAAAAAAAGTTAAATATGTTCTGTAATATTGGCATGTTTTGCAATTCATCCTCATAAATAATATAGTTAACAGAACGAAATAATGTACAAAACTGATATTCTCGTCAATGTGTCCGTCTGGAGGAGCAGATATAGTCAAAGTCAAAGTCAAAGTCAGCTTTATTGTCAAATATGCTGCATCCGTAAGACATACAACACAGATGAAATTGCTTTCCTCTCACCCCAAAGTGCAAGCAGCATATAAAATAATAAATAAACGACTTAAAAATACATTCTTTTAAAAACAATAAAGCCGATAGAGCCGCTGCGTGTGCACGCGCCGCCAGATGCGTGCGAATCAGACAGACAGACAGACAGACGTATTAATTGTCCACTGGGGAAAGTTGTTTTCATAGTAAAACATTTCTTCGTAAGCTACGGAATTATGGTATTCATGCATATGTCTTTAGTTTATTTTATTTTTGATAAAACAATGTATGGCGTATGTCTCAACCATTCAGAAAGCAACAATAAATTACATTTGATGAACAATTTCCCATTTCCACGTGGATTATTACCCACATCTGTAGCTTGTCAGATGCAATTAAATGGATGGAAATAAAATGCCCCATCACAATGCGTAATGACGCACAATGGCTGATCTTGGATCTTAGAAGATGTGGCAAATGGAAGAATTGGGAGTGAACGCATCAGGACGAGTGGCTTATGAGCCGGTTCCGACTTCTTCGAGCCATCCTGTTGGAGCTTTTGGGGGTGTGTCACCCGGTGCATCAGGTGCGTCGGTGTCCCCCCCGACACCCCCCACCCCCCGCCTCAGTCACCACTCCACGTAAAAGGGACTCCCCAATAATTGCCGCCACTCTCTCATCAAGAGGGGTCAGCTCTGGTGTCCCCTGTCCCCCACCCGTGGCAGACACACTCTAGCGATGCAGCGCCAGACGTTTTTTGCCCCGACTTTGATGTCCGTCTGTCACCGTTTGCCACTCACGTGCTTTTTCGGCATTAGTAATGCCCACACTGTGCCCTCCAAACAACATTTTTCTCCTCTTTTCCACCTCGCCAACGATAACTTCTACTTCACATTGAGTGAAGTTCCGTTTTTTTTTGTTTTTTTCTCTGTGTTTGCCATGGTTTCGCTATCAATGAATATTCATTTGTGGGCGTTTCACGGACTATTTATGGGCAACTATGGGCGTGTCATGAAGCCGCAAAAGCTGCGCTGCATTTAGAATTGGTTGTGATTTATTAAGGGAAGGATGCGTAGGATGTGCGTGCGCACGGTTTTATAAATCCGAATATTTCTGTGCGTACGCACGTCCTATGTTTCATGCGTACGCCACTTCTGACGCAAATCCTACGCAAGGTTTTATAAATGAGGCCCCAGAACCTGTTTTATGTCACAAAAGGCCGTGTCTGCTTCTAGTGTCCAGTTTACAGGGGAAGTCATTTTTAAATCTTCACACATCAACTTTTGGAGGGAAGCCGTTATTTCAGGATAGTTTGGTACCTAGTTTCTGCAGTAATTAGTCAGGCCTAAAAATGACATCATTTGCTTTTTCGTTAGAGGTTTTGGTGCTTGCAGAATTGCAGTTTTCCCTTCTTCCATAATTGTGCGTCCTGCTGCGCTTAAGTTGTGACCAAGATATTTTAGCTGTTCTTTGCACAGCTGTTATTTATTTTTACTGACTTTGTGGCCTTCATCGGCTAAATGTTTTAACAGTGCCACTGAATCTTTCTCACAAGTCTTTTTATCTGGTGATGCTATTAGAACATCATCTACATAGATTAGTATTTGACTTCCCCCTGGAGGTTGGCATTGCCATGCTCGCTATCATTATTTGAGAATAAATTGTAGGGCTTTTGCAATAATCTTGTCTGTCTGGTGAAAGTGTACCTTTGGCCGCCATATGTGAACGCAAACCAGCACTGGCTGTCCTTGTGGACAGGAACAGACAAGAATGCATTACTGATGTCTACCACCGTGAAGACGGCTGCATCCGATCGTAACGAGTTCAGTAATGTATAGGGGTCAGGCACACGGAGTGCTCTTTGAATGACTGCATTTTTACCACTTGTAAGTCTTGTACCAACCTCCAACTGGTGGAGGGCGCCTGTTTTTTCACTGGAAATATAGCAGTGTTAAATGATGATTTATTGCACTTGATAATTACTCCTGCAGCTATTGAATCTTTAATTACTGGTTTTATTCCTTCTTGTGCATCTGCTTTTACAGGGTATTGTTGAATGCATGGTCTATATTCTGTTTTTGGTCTAATCTGAACTGGTAAAGCACCTTTAATTAACCCTACATCTGTGGGTCCTTTAGACCACAGGGTTTCAGGGAGATCTTTTAACAGATCTTCCTCCTTTTCAGTTTTCAGTGGTTTAACAACCACAGTGCATCTCTTCCTAGCAGGTTGACTGGACATTCTGGAAACATGAGGACTGATAATGCACAACTGGTTCCACGAGGATCTGACTGAGAAATGTACACGGTTTCACTGTTTGCTGCTTTCACTGAAACTCGCGTGGCTGCAGGCTTTGCTCCTGGAATTGGTTCTTTGATAGCTGTCCTACATGCACCAGTGTCACACAAAAAAATCATTTCTTTTCCATGTATCCTTAATTTGACCTCTGGTTTAACATCTGCATAAGCCAATAAATCCTGGAAGTTTATCAACACCTCATCATTTCTATCTGACTCATCATTCTGCTTTTCAGGGAGTCCTGTATTAGAAAATGCAAAGCTCCCTGTCCCCTGGCCTATCATGGTTGTTTTTTTTTCAGGGCAGTCCCAAGCTATGTGTCCTTCCTTTCCAAAGGACCAACACCCTGGAAAGGGGTAACCATAAGCTCCTCTCTGACGTCCTCCTCTACCTCTAAAACCTCTGCTGCTTCAGCTGCCTCCACCATGATAAAACACTTCTTCTTCTGCTCCTCCCTCAAAGAATGCTCCCACAGTTTTTTTGTTTCTCTTTTCTTTCACCACCTTTTCAGCGTGTAGAGCGTGATTCACATACTGTTCTAATGTTCCGTGGATAAATCAATGTCACGTTTTTGTACCCAGCTTCTAATCACATCTTTTGATCCAGCATGCAGAGCATTTTGAAGTTGCTGTTGATTGGGCCCATCTGCTCGTCCATCATCCTCTAAACTAGAGTGAAATGTAAAAGTAGACATCATGCTTAGTCTGTAATCATCAAAGCTTTCCTCATCGTTTTGTTGTATTCTACCGATCTCTGTGTAGTTAGCTCTGCATCTAAATTGCTCCACTACTCTGTCTCTTAAACCTTGAACTGGTTGCTCCAGTAGGCCTGAACCTTGAACCACAGTGGCGTTGCCATCCATAGGATTCCAATCTTCCTGCACATAATGTCAATCCGGCCCCAAAGCGGCCATCCACACCTGCTGCACTTCCTGACCATTCAGATGGTATGATCGTCTCAAACTTTCCATGTCCTGCACAAACGGATTCACATCTGCTTTGTAAGAAATCACACCTTTTATAGCTTTCTTAACATCTTCCATTGTCCATCTTTTATACACTAAAATAGTCGGGGGTTGATCATCTCCTGCCTGGGGGTTTGCAGCCTGGATCATTGGAAATGATTCTGTGAAAACACCCCCCCTGCTCTCTTGGGGGGCGGCCGTGATGCAGCGGTAGGGCGGTCGACCCATGACCGTAAGAGTGCAGGTTTGATTCCTGCCTTGCACGCCCATGTGTTGAAGTGTCCTTGGGCAAGACACTGAACCCCACCTTGCCTCTGGTGGGAGGTTGGCGCCAGTGTTCGGCAGCGGAGCCTCCATCAGTGTGTGGATGTGTGTGTGCGTGGGTGAATGGGACTGTGACTGTAAAGCGCTTTGTGCCCTCAAAAGAGGGTAGAAAGCGCTATATAAGTATACGCCATCTCCTGCTCTCTAAAGCTTCTCTGTCACTTTCCTTTTTTTCTGGTCCTCTCAACCAAAATTCAGTAGACTGAAACCCTGCTTTCTGCATTTTCTCTGGATTTTTTCCTGTCTTTTCTCTAATCGCATCCGGTAATGCAGTTATTCTCGGAGTGTTTAACCTTCCATTAAATATGGAAGCAGATAACATGCTGATGGGAGGACGCCAAGACAGTCGGTTTCCTGCAAACACTTCTGCATCCATGATTCTATTAGCTATATAGCTAGGTAATGAATAAAAGCAAATATGAGATAATACATTTTTCCAACAGTGTATGCATACAAAATCTTTCCAACTGCAAAAACAATATGGTCCTTGCAGTCAGTGATACTGCTGCGGGCCATAATTATTCAGCTCAAAGTCTTTACGGCCTAGCAACCGCAGCACCTTTAATACATGACGGACATTGGCTTTGATGTATCCAGCCCTTGCTTCCTGCAACGTCCTTTCTGGGGGAGCTCAATCCAGTACCTGATTTTTGTTTGACTGTTTGCTTCTGATTGGCATTAGCCTGCTTGTGTCAGGTTTTGAATCAGCTGGACCCAAATGCAGTCTGGAAACAGATTTATTGAGAAAGGAATAGACTTCAAAAGAGGAAACTGGCAGATGATCTGGGAGGCGAGACGAGACAGCTTAGTTCTGGAGACAGACTTGGCTTGGAGTGGTTAGGCTTGGCTTGATGTAGCACAGCTTAACTTGACTGGACCTTGCTTGGTCTTGACCTGCTTGGCTTTGCTAGCCGGGATCAGTGGTCTTCTTCCATAGAGGAGAGCAGACGAATCGACGATGGCCGGAGGGAGTGAAGGACTTATAAAGGCCGACTAATCAGATGTGGAACAGGTGCGGGAACCAGCGGCAGGTGTGCGGGGGCGGCCTCGACACCTGACAGCTTGCTATTTCTAACTTTTCCAAAAGTTTTTTCTGGTTAATATTGTTGGAATAATGTATTCACATCCTTTAACCAGCATCTTTAGTATACTAGAGAATACACTCCTGTGTTAACTGTCTACGCTACTCTTACATTAAAGCTGCAAGCGGCATTGTATGGCCCGCAGGCGCATCTCCCTGATGCCCGCCTCTACGCCCCACCGCCCTCGACGCCCGCCTCTATTCAGCAACACCACCCTCACCGCCCCCATTTGATCAAGGCTAGTAAAACCTGCACATGTTAATCATGCTAACTCTGCTAGTTGTGCTAATGTTGCTAAAAGTGCTAGCATTGTGTTCAGCAACGTTAACTGAAAAACACATTGTGTAACATTTTTATAATAATAATAATATTAATAATAATAATACATTTTATTCATAATGCACTTTTCATTAAATAAAACCTCAAAGTGCTACAAGATATGAATAAAACTCGATTAAAAAGAAAAAATGTGCAAATTTTAATACAAAGCTAACCTAAAACTATAAAAGTAGCACTTAACAAGCAAAAAATAAATAAAACTATCAGGAGTCGTAGGCTTTTTTAAATAGAAATGTCTTTAAAAGGGCTTTAAAAGAGTCCAGGGTCTGTGATGTTCTGAGATTGATAGGAAGGGAGTTCTAAAGCCTCGGCACAGCAGAACAGAATGCTCTGTCTCCCATCGTTCGGAACCTGGTGGGGGGGACCTGAAGAAGGAAGCTGTCTGATGAACGGAGGGTGCGGGTGTGGTTCTGGGAAATAATTTTTTTTTTGAATAAAGTGCACAATAAAAAGAAATTGGACTGGGCAGGTTCGTCTCAGGGAGGAAATGTGGAAATGTAAATCACACAAAAAACTCCTTTAGCTGGTTTGATGCAGATATTTTTACAGTGAACAAAATTGACAGCAACAATATGTACAATGGGTAAATGATTGGGTTTTTTTTTTCCAGTCCAGTGTTCAAACAAGTTCACCCTCTTTGGGTGTCTTTGAAGTTGACAAATTGGCTCCAATGCTTGTTGCTTGGTAAAAGTTATTGTTGAAGTGTTGGTGTGGATTTGTTTGTCCTACCACGTCAGTACGGACTGTTGGGCATTTGGTCCAGGTGGGCTCAGCTGGCTCCCACCAGCAGATGGGAGGAGAATTTTCCCGAGTGGAAAAAAACCTGGCCGGTATAAACAGGACCAAATACTTATTTAAAAAACATTGAATTATGTTTCAAAAATAATTTCATGACAATTTGTTTTCTTAATATGCATATTTTTCCAAAATTGAATTCATCTGATTACTTACCAACAATTAATCATCATCAAATCATAATTCACAAAATCAACATGCGCATGAACAATTGTTCATTATTTTAGAGTACTCATAATTACGTTAATAATAAAAAAGTTCTTATAGATTTCCTGTCATTTCCTTCTTTGTTTTTATGATCACAAACCGAGATCAACTGTCTGAGATCAGCTGACGCCAGCACCAGTACAGGGGTGTGTGTGCTGTAGGAAACCAAACTCCGCCTTTGTAGGTTCCTAGAACGTGTTCAGCATCGAGGAAAAGACGACCAGGATTCAAACAGTTATAGATTAACAAAGTTTATTTCCTGACAGAGTTTTCTAAAACGAAGGTTAACAGATATCTGGGTCTCCAAACTCCGAAGTTTACAATGCACATGTCTACGTTTGTCTAACTTGCAAACAGTTCAGGAAGAGAAGACAAAAGACGCTTCTCAAAGAATGATTTTTATCCTGTGCTGCGTGGGTCTCCTCCCCCTGGGTGCTGCAGCTGATGTCTCTGCAGGCAGCTGCCCGATGTCCGTTATTTGGAGTTGTTGCTGCATGTTCGCCTTCGTTTTCAATGGTTGATGTCCTGTTTCCATAGAAGGGGCCTGATGTTGGTTGACTTTGACTGGTTCCTCGAAGACAAGTGATGAATTCCCCCACCTGGGAGGCTGGATCATGTTGCACATGACGAGGATCTGCGTGATCAGCACAAACCTCCATATTGATTGCTGCAGACGATAGGATAACTTCCTGTTGCGTGGGCGGATGGCTTGCAGGCTTTGACGTACGGGTGGAAATGTCAAAGCAGTGAACTTTGTGACAGGTCACGAGTAAAGAAAGAATGGGTGTAGTACACACAGGATGCATGTAAGTATAGCATTAATATTTCAACGCAATAAAAGATTAAAACAACAAGCATACATTTCTTCAGTGCAAAAATCCTTGGGCGCCTTAAAGGCTTGTTGCTGCGCTGGCTGCCACATGACTTATACCAGTGTTTTTCCACCTTTTCTGAGCCACGGCACACTTTAACCTTAAAAAAAATCCTGCGGCACACCAGCATCCAAAAATCCAAAAAAGGAGAAACTCATCGTCTGATCTACAGCCCCTCCACAATCTCACGTGCATTTTTGAGATAATTGTGGCAGAAAAAGCTGGAAGCTGCAGCTGTTTTTTCTAAAAGATGGAATAAAAGTTAAGTTAGAAGATTTAAAAACTGTTTGAGGTGTGTTCGTTGGTTTCAAGACGTTTAACAACAGATCTCCTTGTGCTCACTTTAACCCAATGCATCATGGGAGATGTAGTGCATAAAACGGCCGGAGATCGCTTTTCAGAGCTTCATTGTTTTGTTCTCTTGTTCCACGGTCTGATACCGGATTCTGTGGAAAGCTACACCGCTATAGACGAGCTTTAGGAGCTAAATCGGGACAAGGAAGTGAAGACTTTAACCACTTCTGATTGGTCAGACTGACGACATGTGAGTAAACCTCCCAAGAATGATTGGGGGAGACAGTTAAAGGGGCGGGACTTTTCCAAAATACAGCCAAAGCTGCAGCTAAATCGCAGAACCGTCATTCTTATCAAAATGTCTTTAATAGAATCAAATAAACACAAAGAAAAAAGTATTTTATGATCTTTCATATTCCTAACTACTCAGTGTTTCATCAGGGCCTGTTTGGACAAACACAGAGCTGAAATCCTGGAGATGGGAAATGTTGTTAGATCAGTGAATGAGGGCAATTTTCCACGGCACACTTGACCACACTGGTTGAAAAACACTGACTTATACAACTCTTTTGTAAGTTGCCTTAGTGACGCTCGATTTCGCTGAACGTGACGCTGCTTGCTGGACGGAAACTTTACTTTGCA
Source organism: Oryzias curvinotus (assembly GCA_023969325.1). Taxonomy (NCBI): domain Eukaryota; kingdom Metazoa; phylum Chordata; class Actinopteri; order Beloniformes; family Adrianichthyidae; genus Oryzias; species Oryzias curvinotus. The sequence goes on from CM043716.1 coordinate 29,311,559, forward strand.
GTTAGAGGACACGACTAACATTTCAGAGAAGGGATTGACGAACGTGGTGGAAAATCAACATTATCTACAAATCTAATCTACATTATCAATGTGACAAGGAGGTTTCAGAAGGAGCTTCTTCATTCTGGATTGACTCATATGTGCAGACAGCAGCTCAGTCCACCCAACATTCACACTAAGACTGTTGACAGGAAGGGTTTGTTAGAGGAGTTACAAACGTAACATAACCTGCTTTTTGGAATGCCCCCCAGATCAGGACTGGTGGTGTGCGTAGAGGCGAGCTATTAACTCTGCTGCTTGAGCTGAATAATGTGAAGGCAACGGCTCTGCTTTTAAAGCTATGGTTTGAGTCACACCCTGTCTGGGTTTTTCCTTGTTATTTTTTCTTTGAAGAACCATCTACTTTCAATATTTCACCTTTTGGCAGGGGTTGATCTATTAGGTCATGTTTGCTCTTTGCTGTTTTTTCTGCTAATTCTTGGCAATCATGCACGCTTCCATCATAAGGAAGTGGCAACAATGTAGCAGGGTTGAAGGTGGTGCATCTTTCTTTATAGTGAGGTGCGGTTGGGACAATAATGTGGCCATGCAGGATAAGGCGACAAAAAAGTTAAGTTCATCTGTAAAAGTAATGCTGAAACTGCATGTGGAACCTTAAGGTTCAGTGGGTGGAATAGTACTATTGTTGCACTGACTTCTACTGCCATTGACGCCGCAATCACTGCTCTGACACAATGCGGCAGTGCACATGCCACATTATCTCATTTTGAGGAGAGTACAGGTTTCATTTTTTCTCCATGTTGCTGGACTAAAACTGAGGTCATAAAATGACCTTTGCAGTCTACCATTTGTACAAAAGGTTTACTATAATCAGGTAACGCTAAGGCTGTGCTGGACACCAGAACCTGTTTTATGTCACAAAAGGCCGTGTCTGCTTCTAGTGTCCAGTTTACAGGGGAAGTCATTTTTAAATCTTCACACATCAACTTTTGGAGGGAAGCTGTTATTTCAGGATAGTTTGGTACCTAGTTTCTGCAGTAATTAGTCAGGCCTAAAAATGACATCATTTGCTTTTTCGTTAGAGGTTTTGGTGCTTGCAGAATTGCAGTTTTCCCTTCTTCCATAATTGTGCGTCCTGCTGCGCTTAAGTTATGACCAAGATATTTTAGCTGTTCTTTGCACAGCTGTTATTTATTTTTACTGACTTTGTGGCCTTCATCGGCTAAATGTTTTAACAGTGCCACTGAATCTTTCTCACAAGTCTTTTTATCTGGTGATGCTATTAGAACATCATCTACATAGATTAGTATTTGACTTCCCCCTGGAGGTTGGCATTGCCATGCTCGCTATCATTATTTGAGAATAAATTGTAGGGCTTTTGCAATAATCTTGTCTGTCTGGTGGAAGTGTACCTTTGGCCGCCATATGTGAACGCAAACCAGCACTGGCTGTCCTTGTGGACAGGAACAGACAAGAATGCATTACTGATGTCTACCACCGTGAAGACGGCTGCATCCGATCGTAACGAGTTCAGTAATGTATAGGGGTCAGGCACACGGAGTGCTCTTTGAATGACTGCATTTTTACCACTTGTAAGTCTTGTACCAACCTCCAACTGGTGGAGGGCGCCTGTTTTTTCACTGGAAATATAGCAGTGTTAAATGATGATTTATTGCACTTGATAATTACTCCTGCAGCTATTGAATCTTTAATTACTGGTTTTATTCCTTCTTGTGCATCTGCTTTTACAGGGTATTGTTGAATACATGGTCTATATTCTGTTTTTGGTCTAATCTGAACTGGTAAAGCGCCTTTGATTAACCCTACATCTGTGGGTCCTTTAGACCACAGGGTTTCAGGGAGATCTTTTAACAGATCTTCCTCCTTTTCAGTTTTCAGTGGTTTAACAACCACAGTGCATCTCTTCCTAGCAGGTTGACTGGACATTCTGGAAACATGAGGACTGATAATGCACAACTGGTTCCACGAGGATCTGACTGAGAAATGTACACGGTTTCACTGTTTGCTGCTTTCACTGAAACTCGCGTGGCTGCAGGCTTTGCTCCTGGAATTGGTTCTTTGATAGCTGTCCTACATGCACCAGTGTCACACAAAAAAATCATTTCTTTTCCATGTATCCTTAATTTGACCTCTGGTTTAACATCTGCATAAGCCAATAAATCCTGGAAGTTTATCAACACCTCATCATTTCTATCTGACTCACCATTCTGCTTTTCAGGGAGTCCTGTATTAGAAAATGCAAAGCTCCCTGTCCCCTGGCCTATCATGCTTGTTTTTTTTTTCAGGGCAGTCCCAAGCTATGTGTCCTTCCTTTCCAAAGGACCAACACCCTGGAAAGGGGTAACCATAAGCTCCTCTCTGACGTCCTCCTCTACCTCTAAAACCTCTGCTGCTTCAGCTGCCTCCACCATGATAAAACACTTCTTCTTCTACTCCTCCCTCAAAGAATGCTCCCACAGTTTTTTTGTTTCTCTTTTCTTTCACCACCTTTTCAGCGTGTAGAGCGTGATTCACATACTGTTCTAATGTTCCGTGGATAAATCAATGTCACGTTTTTGTACCCAGCTTCTAATCACATCTTTTGATCCAGCATGCAGAGCATTTTGAAGTTGTTGTTGATTGGGCCCATCTGCTCATCCATCATTCTCTAAACTAGAGTGAAATGTAAAAGTAGACATCATGCTTAGTCTGTAATCATCAAAGCTTTCCTACCGATCTCTGTGTAGTTAGCTCTGCATCTAAATTGCTCCACTACTCTGTCTCTTAAACCTTGAACTGGTTGCTCCAGTAGGCCTGAACCTTGAACCACAGTGGCGTTGCCATCCATAGGATTCCAATCTTCCTGCACATAATGTCAATCCGGCCCCAAAGCGGCCATCCACACCTGCTGCACTTCCTGACCATTCAGATGGTATGATCGTCTCAAACTTTCCATGTCCTGCACAAACGGATTCACATCTGCTTTGTAAGAAATCACACCTTTTATAGCTTTCTTAACATCTTCCATTGTCCATGTCCTATACACTAAAATAGTCGGGGGTTGATCATCTCCTGCCTGGGGGTTTGCAGCCTGGATCATTGGAAATGATTTTGTCATTGCTGATGTTTCTTCAGGTGCAGAGGAGAGAGGAGAAAGTCCCTCTCCCATCGTTTTTGACCACTGTAATTTCTGCTCTGTCTGTGCTGGAGTCATCATTCCTGTTTGAGAAGATTCCCCATCAGAAGGGGGGGGATCCTTTACTAACTGGGGGTTAAAGAGGTATGGACATCTGCTCTGTGTGGAGTCGCTCCTCCTTCTGCACTGCCGCGTCTGTTCTATGTTGTGCACGCACCACGGAGTCCGTTTGTCATCCTCAGCTTCTGTGAAACGACACTCCCCTCCCCCCGGCTCTCTCCTAGTCTCTCTAAAGCTGCTTTCTGCCTGTCCTCAACCGCCTCTCTCAACACATAACATGCTGGATCTTGGGAAGAGGCCAAGACTGTTGCAAGACAGTATTTATCCAGTGACAGATAAAAAACAAAACACTCATGGCACCCCTGATGGTTCGTGATAACAAGCTCCATTGGCTTGTTGTTCAAGCTCCCTTTGAGTCCTGATGGCTCGGTTTCCTCCCCATTTGGAGAGGGCCTTCTCCACTTCCTTTAATGGGACTGGTTGGGTGATAGCTTTTTTCTTCACTGCTCCTAAAAAGAAATCACAAAAACAAAGTATTCATTTTTGCCTGGGCTTAAACTTACTAAATCATTTGTCAGGGATGAATATAGATGAATAAATTCAACTCTAATTACCATAACAGACATCCAAAAGACGCAGCTAGCAGAGCTTATTCTCTCCATGACGTCCAAACAGGTTATATTGCAGAGCCAACTCACTGGACATGAGGAAGCCCATCATTCTTCTGGTTGCATCGTCCAGACAAGAATCCCCAATTTCTCCAACCACAGCAACCTTTTCAAATAGAGAAAATATCACAAGATAGAAAGATGTAGTTAAACGTTAACAGCTTCATGACGTATATACACAATAAATTTTTCCTTTAAGAATTAACTTACGACTGCTGACATGAAATCTATATCGGCGAGTTTGTCCTTCATGGCCTCACAATCTTGAGTGAAGATTGACTGACCTGACCAACACAAGGGACAAACTAGAAGGAGCAGCATTTCCAGAAGAAAATGCAGGGTTGAATGCTGTTTTGCTGAATGAAAGCTGAAGTAGTTGAAGAAATGGCTTAACTGCTGAAAATTTTAAGAACACAAAATGGCTGCCAAACCGTCGCCATCCCATAATAAATTTCAAAACGTATGTTGTCGTCCAAAACTTTGTGAGCATTTTAACGTTTGAATGGTGTCTCTAGCTAAAAGTATGTTGAAGTCACTATGGTTGAAAGAAGCAAAGGTTTTCAAGGATTCCTTATGTATTTTAATGGAGCAAAAAATCATGGAAAACCTGGAATACCTTGAAAAGTTCAAGGAGCAAAAGTCATAGCAGGAATACACCGAAAGAGCCGAACATTGTAATAGTAGAATGGTTAAAATAGGTGAAAATTGAAGGAGTTTAAAATCGCCTCACATTTTGGCACAAATTGGCCGCCAAACTGTAGGTTGTGTCGCCATCCCTAAATGATTTCAAAACTAATGTGTAAGTATGTGACGGTGTGGCACCGTCAGATGACGAGGGGGGCCACACTGTGTTTTATTTTTAGTGCATTTATGTATTTTATGTTTAAAGGTTCAAAGGTTTTTAGGGTGTGCCCAATGGAGCAAAAATCTTGAAAAGTTCAAGGATTTGAAAAACCAAAAATCATAGTTGGAATGCGCTGAAAGAGCTGAACATTTTGATAGTTGAATGGTTAATTCAATTAAATTCAATTAAATTGTATTTGTATAGTCCAAAATCACAACAACAGTTGTCTTGATGGGCTTTGTAATGGTAATTGAAAAAGTAAAACATGAACTCAAAAGGATCATAAATACAAAGAGTCAATAGGAAAATACTAAAATGAACTAACAAACTGACTAAGCTATACTGGCATCCCTGCCTTTAGACCCCCCTCCGCGGTAAGGAAAAACTCCTAAAAAAAAACGGACTGCGGAAAAAACGAAGAAACCTCAGGGGTGCCCACATGAAGGAGGGATCCTCCCCCAGGACGGACAGGCGATTTACCAGAACTCTTAGAGAAGAATTAACTTATCTAACTCTACATCTACATATATAAAGTCCAGCAGACGAGCTTCATCCAGTCGGGGTTGGGGACAGTCAGGGGCGCGAGTCGAGCCGGAGACAGGAACCACTGCCAGGTTTAGGAGCAGGAGCAGAGAGGAGGTACACAGTCAGGAACAGGAGCACGGATGAGCCAACTGGAGTCTGGAAGCACTCGCACTCCCCAGGAGGGGAGAGGGAAAAAGGGGACAATACATGAATCGTACTGCACCAAACAGAGGCATGGAGAACTAAATGATAAATGATGATCAAAAGTAGAGAAGAGAGGAAGTGCAGAGACAGATGAGAAAAGAAAAGAGGACAGAAAAGAGGACAGAGCCCCAGTGCACCATAGTTACCCCAGCTTCAACTTCTAGCAGCCTTTTAAAACAAATAGTTATTGTTATGAAGTTTAATTTAAACAATTAACATTAAGTTAAATAATCTCTGAATACTAACTAGTCTGACAATAATCCTGTCCAAAGAGGAATGTTTTCAGTCTAACTTTAACCCTTGTGCTATCCTAGGCACTTTACTGTTGGGAGTTGGGTCATACTAGAGAGTGCGCTGAACCTTTTTTTTTTCAATGATTTGTGATCTTCACTGGTTCAATGGATTATATGAAATTTTTTTCACCTTTATCCACCTTTGTCATGGTAGGGAGAACATGTCAAAGTAAGGGTGGGGGTCATCCAAGATAGCACAAGGGTTGAATGTAGAAACTGAATCTGCCTCTCTTACATGAGCTGGGAGTTTATTCCATAAAACAGGGGCTTGGTGGCTAAACTCTCTACCTCCAACCGTACTTTTATTTATTTATTTATTTATTTTTATTATTTATTTTCACGCCTATAAGACGCACTAAAAAGTCATACATTTTCTTCCACCAGCAGGGGGCGCCCTATGAGCCGGTGCGCCTATTGTGCAGTTGTGGGTCGTAGAAGAAGATGGAGTGAGGGAGGGAGAGAGACGTAAAGGCCAAGTGGAACCTAACTGCAGTGCAACTATCTACATTTTAAAGCCTTCTATGCTCCTTCTACCTCATAATAATCCTCAACCATTTCAGTACAGGAGGAGTAAGCAGAGAAGCAGCTGGAACACTGCTTTAAGCTGCTGCTTTCGCTAGCGCAAAGGAGAAATGCAGAGATATATAAGATACAAAAAAAATCCACTGTCACAAAGGATGTTATCCACACCCTCTGCTCTTAACACACACACAGAAGCCCAAAGTTCATTTAAATTCTTTTATTGTCTCTGTTACTTTGGGGAGGGGGGGGGGGGGTATTGCTGAAATTAAGTTAGGAAGCAGGTCACACAGTTTAGTTCTTCGAGTACCTTTTGTTTCTTGTTCAGTCCAGTACTCCTTGGAAATCCATTCCGGGTTCCTGGGACGTTGTTTCCTGAATCCAGTCCTTGGTAGAGGGGATCCGGTCCAGTTTTTCCAACAGTCTTTGTTGTACAGGAGCAATTCCGTGTTTTACGTTAAAGAGTTGTGTGTTCTTGGTCCAGTTTATTGTGTTGTGATTTTAACCAGGTTTTGAGCAGATGTCTTGTGGATAGTGCAGGATGAGGCCTTGTGCAGCAAACTGTCTGGAAAAGTTCTGCAGCATCTGATCAGGTTTTCCTCTCAGAAGACGTCAGTCTTTCAGGTTGAAGCACGCGTGGTTGGTCATTGGATCCTTTTTCAGCTTCCTTCTCTCTCTGACTCCTCTCCTCCCAGGTCCTCTGTGTCTGTCTTTTTATGTTCCCTTTTTCCACAGCTGATGGCACTCTGATCATAGGGCATGCCTCTCCTCTCTGACCTGCACAGGTGATTCTCATCAGGGCGATATGGAAACTGTCAGATCGCCACACTGTGTGTGTGTGTTTGATGCTGCTCCAGACACATATGTGACCGCCAATCATTTGCACGGGTTACGCCCACTGTGCAGCCTGTGACCCTCATGGTCAAAATGGAGAAATTCAGAGTATAAAGATAAACACAGGCCGTTTCTGAAAGAACGGGAAGATTCTTACTTTTTACTGAACAGAATGGAAAGTCACGATGTTTATCATTATGAGCTTCTGGAAGCAGTAACATTGGTCATGGCAGAAAAGAACAAAACGTATCCTGGAGAAAATTAAAAACTGTTCCTGATCATCTGACACAAATTGTCTCCTTTATTAACAAGTTGAAGCTTTTTTAAGCGCACATTCAAAACGACAATCTGTCCCACTCTCCTTTGCGCAGCTCACAGCAGAAGCTGCAATCAGAATGAATAAAGCACAGAACGTGACGCTGCTGCTGAACAAAAACAACCGCAGATCACTTTTCTCATGGATTTATTCCAGAGACTGACTGCCTGAGATCCCCGCTGGTCACTGATGAGGCAGCGAGAGATCCAGAGATAAATGAGCAGAAATCTCTCTGAAAGAAGTCCTGTTATAATGTGGAGAACAGACATCGGTCCGTTCTGACCGACACTCACGGAAAGGAGCTGATCAGAGAGGCTACGAGTCTACAACTGGCCTGGGGGTTAGCCCCGCCTTCAGCCCCTAACACTCATGGGAGTGGGGAATCTTCAGTGTAAAACCATGAGCCAGGTACCTGTTAGCAGAAGTGACTTACATGCCGTTTGGCTGGAAGAGTGCGTTTTGATGTTATCGAGTTCCTAATGTGAGCAGGAAGGAGGGGGCGTGAATAACGGTGCCAGTTAAATTATAACTCAGTATTTGTTGGTGTCAAGAAATGGTGGTGGAGGACCCAAAATGAAAATAAAACATTTCATAAACAAACCGAAACATGACAAAACTATGGGGAGAAACAAACTGGTGACAAAACAGAGCAGATGACCTGACAAGGATGAACAGAAACCAAGACACTTAAATAGTAATTAACTGAACTAAAGACAGCTGTGGATCATGAACCTGAAACTGGAGTGACTGACAAAAAGAAAACTAAAATCATGACCCAAAAATCAAACCACTGAATCCTTACAGTTGGATTACTACTCCTAAGTATGAACTGATTCATTGCAATGTATTAATATTTAATAAATTATTTGCTTTTGATGCAGATGTTAGTCATTCAATTTTAATTAAAAAAACATATAAAAGCAAGATATTCTAATGAAGGTCAAAATTAATCTAAGTTGCACACAACTAAAATGTAATGTATTTAATGTGTTTATTGTGAATATGAATCACTTAGACACCAGAAGGATGCTCTGTCCAGATGTTTGTGTATTTGTTGGTGTAAGGGTCATTGAAAGAGGAATATTGAGTTACAAAGAATTACCAGTTAAATACTGATGGATGAATGGTGAAATATTCACATTTTATCATCGTAAATCTGACTTCAGAGAAGTCAGTGCCTCTCCAGCATCAACCTCACTGCTCGTGACTGAGTAGTTGTGTGTGTCAGAGCGAGGCAGAGACAAGAGTGAGATGAGAGAGAGGTGCCTGTGTGTGTGGAGGGGGTATCTGACCTCCAGGGTAGTCTCTGTGTTAACTCTGGTTTAGCTGCATTGATGTGTGTATTGAGGGTGGACACTTTCCTTGAAATAAACACAAGTACAATACTTGCTGTTCTGTTGTAGGGAGAGGAGTGTTTTATGGAAAGTAATGCGGCTTTAATAGTGTGTCTGTTTGTGTGTGTGTCTGGCAGGTCAGTGTGTGGTGTGGCTCTTTGACTCTCACAGTAAAAAAATTCGGCTTTTGGTGTCAAACTTGTTCGCCACCCCTGATTTACAGCATTCAACCAAATAACTAAACTCTGAAATAAGCATTCCCTGAAGCAAGTGTCCAAGTAACTTTAGGGTAATAGATAAAATTACGTTTATTCTGAAAGCTTTCATAGGCATTTTATATATATATATATATATATATATATATATATATATATATATATATATATATATATATATATATATATATATATATATATATATCTTCCAGAAACTCAATAAAGGGGCCTATACCTTGCTATTTTTAAGCCTTTAATAGTAAACAACATCCATGTATATGGCTATGGTGGCCCTGAAGTGTCATCCAACAAATAGCTCGATACAAACACATTTAAGATCACAACGACAATTAAAAAAAAAAAAAGTTAAAAAGTAGAATTACATTTTGGATAGCAAAACAAAATTTCAAAAAACAAAATTAATTTCCAGAACCTCTAATTAAAAATAAAGCTTTCCCACCAGGTATAAGCTTTAGTATATATGACCAATGGTATACTAAGGGCTTAAGATTTATAAGTAACCTTTTTGAAAAAGGTGATTTTATGTCTTTTAGACAAATTCAAAGTAAATATAATATCCCACAGAAACACTTTTTTGGCTTTCTCCAAGTGAGACACTTTGTAAAATCATCTCTCACCTTTCCAGCTGATCAACCTATATTGAATTCCCTTGAAAACTTCCTTCTTAAATTTAATGACGATGCCACAACCAAAAGGAACTTTATTTCACTTTTTCACGAACAATTAATGCTGTTAAACCCCCTCTCAACTGGAGGAACTAGGATTCTTTGGAGCCGGGATTTGGGAGTGGAGCTCAGTAGTAAAACATGGTCTAAAGCTTTTGTATCTGCCAAGACAGTATTCACCTGCAACAGACTTAGAGAAAATCAATATAGAATTCTGCACAGAATTCAATACACTCCACAGCTTCTGCATAGACTTAATCCTCAATGTTCCCCTCTTTGTACATGAAACATGAAAAACTGGTTTAGGAACATACTATCACTGCATCTAAATGTCCTTTGATCATTAGATTCTGGAAAAATATTGTAACAGAACTCAGTGGTATTTTTCACAAAACAATCCCTCTGAACCTAGCGTTATTTCTTCTTGGCGTGTCAGTGGAGAGACCGCCTCTATCTGGTCAGGAGAAGGTTTTATTACAGAAACTTTTACACCTGGTGAGACGATGCATACTGCTGCAGTGGATTCAGGGACAACCTCCTTCTGTCACACAGTGGTACAGAGAGGCATTCAAAGTTCTTCCTATGGAACGCCTCAGTGCCCTCTTAAAGGGCAACTCTGATGCTCTTTATAAATTATGGAGGCCTCTGCTTGATCATCTTGCTATATAAACTCATTCTCCTCTTCCTCCTTCTCACTCATGGTTCAGAGACTTAAGCAAAGTCGGACAAAATAACTCGACAAAACACAGTAAAACAGCTAAACAACTAAACACATTTGGTCAAAAACCCACACTTCAACCCAAATCCGTCCAGACAGACAAAGGGAATGATATCCCACAATCCCTTGCAGTGCTAATCTAACAGCAGCACCAAAGTTGCACCTACTTAATTGCATTCATTTGAATGAATGTAAAATAACTGTAACTACGTGTTATTTTTAAACGGACTTAACAAAAAATGATTTATCTTAACTGAAGTAAATAATGAAGTTAGATCAAAGTAAACAGTTTATCTTTGAACATCCATATGTGGTCTTATCACCCTCTCACGACCAAAAAAGTAGAAAAAACAGCAGACACTGCGATTTACTGTTCCTCAAAACACACAGACACGTTTAATTTTTGATTATCCATAATTTCTGTGCAAATGCTTCACAGTCGCTTAAAAACTGAAGTGAAAAGACGAAAAGCTCCCTCAGTTCTATCAATCTCTCGTCATCTTCACTCATGAGGGAGCAGTTTTGAGCTCTTTCAGAATCTCCCTCTGTTCTCCTTCATCCACCCTCAGAACTTCAAGGCAGGGAACATCTTCCTTTAAAGGACTGTAATTTGCACCATGTGGCTGCCTCAATGGTGCCGTGTAGTAAAGCATCTTCTTTCTGCACAGAAAAAAAAGGTCCTTCTTAGAATAGAAGCTAGAGATGGCAACAAATGTTGAGTTCAGAAGGATCCGTACATTCCTTCCTGTCCCACTGCTGGTCTTCATGTCACCTTCCCCTACAAAGAGAATAGAATGAAAATGAAAACATAGAAATGACACTAAAAAAAGATCCTGGACATCCCATCTCCTAAACTTTTCTAATAAATACAATATTTTACTATATTTGAAGGGACATCTCAGGTCACCTAAATAATTTATCAGAGACTGAAAGCATGCAGAGAAAAACTGTTTGTATGTGTACGACAGCTCTAGCTTCGATAGTACTTGATGAGATGGATTCAGAAGACATCTTTTTTAGTGAAGCATCATCTTCATCCTGAAAGTGGCAGACTGATTAATTACAGCCTCAAAGAAGAGCTTCAATGTGTGCCTCATTAAGTAAATGAGCTCCTCTCACCTTAATTCTCGACGCCGTTTTCTGGCCTGCATTCTGTCTTCTTCAGACCTTGGTGAATTAATGAAAATGAATGTTCACCATCAAAATGTTAATAGAAGGTCAATCCACAGAGTTTTCAGTAAAATGTGTAGTAAAAAATAAGGATTTTAAAAGTGGGATCATATAAAAAGCACTTACAGCAGGGGTGTCCAAAGTTTTTTTGGTGAGGGCCAAATACAGAAAAATGAGCAAAGGTCCGGGCCGCACACAAGAGGAGACATATTGACTCATGATTACTGTGTATTTCTAACCCACCTATAATGTGAAGAACATTGCTCTCAGTGGGAGCAGTGATGCTGATCTGTGCCACATTAAACAAACGCACGTCAAAATGAAACATTCACTCAGACGATGAAACCTCATTCCAACCAGGCAGTTCAGAACGGGTTTATGGAGCAGCTGAAGCAGCAGATCTTTACATACATAGCTGTTAGTGTGGTTGACTGGCAGAGGGCACGATTCTGTAGATTATAAGGAGTCGACTGTTTTCTCAGAAAAGTAGACCAAATAAAAAGGGCTTATGGGTGACCAACGAGGACAATTTTAACATTAAATCCACACAATTTAAAAAGCTTCATTCTACAATTTAAAAAGCTTCATTCTACAATTTAAAAAGCTTCATTCTACAATTACACTCTGTGACAAAATATGCAGCCATGAACAAAATAACAATCCAAAAACAAAACAAGTTCTGTTTTGCATAAAGGGAACACCTTTTCACAGTTCAGAATGTTTTTTTCCCACCGTGTTTGAAATCTTCTACACCAGTGCTTCTTAATTATTTTTTGCCATGCCCCCCCTAAGAAAAAGAAAATATTTCACGCCCCCCCCACACACATACACTCGCGTGGTGACAATATATTAGGTTAGTATCTATAAAATTTGTGTAATTATACCTAAAATTGTATTGTTTAACATTAACAAAAGAAAAAATCTATATGAATTCACTTTTAACAAATATTAACTTTATTTTGCCACAGAAACACTTTTAGTCTTAACCAGAAAAGAAGCTTAGTGTCTGAAATAAAAAAAATCTGTCCGTCTTTATTTAATCTAGAAACGTTTTGACCAACTGAACCATTTGATGCTGAGAAAAATAATTCAATCAATAAATAATATTAAATCTAAATTGATCTGAAACATTAACAGCACCAATATATTTAACGTTTTTAGTCTGAAGAAATAGATAAAAACATTTTGCTGATATTTTTTTTTCTAAATGATGATTGTTTATTTATGATGTCATAAAGTGCAGCTGTTTTCCTGCTTTACTGCTGTCTTTCTGTCTGTCTGACACCAACTAAACCACAGACAGAAGAGGAAAACATTGATGGAAAATGAAGACGTCACCAAAATGTCTACAATAGTTCATAAAGAATGACTTTGTTAGCATGAGCTGAGGAATCTAAAGACAGCGAGGATCCAGGTGTTGGTCAACAGGCAGCCCCCCGCGTGCCCCATGTTACCTGGCAGACAGAGCCCACACGACCCCTCCCCTGTTTCTGTTTCTGTTGTGACTTCATATGATGTTGCTCCAAGTTACCTTAGCGTGGGTGTTATCAGCGGGTCTCTTAATTAGGACAGACGACAGGGACACAGCTTTCAGTGCAAGAGCATTCACCTGTACTTTACTTCGAAACTCCTCATGGCATACACAGGCCCACAGCACCATTTATTGGTGGCGGTGGTTATTACTGCTGTCTATCACAATATACCACATCCCTCTTTTCCCAAGACATGTTAGTCATAACATTTTAAACAGTTGTTTAAACACAAAAGCACCCTCTAAAGAATTTGAGCATGAGACAGTCTTATGCTGCTAACATAA